>JANEZO010000046.1:5000-64550 GCA_025169545.1 Anguilla japonica | reverse complement strand
TGTTCCTTCCGTAGTCTTCGTTTTATGGTGAAAATGAAATAGGCTGGCAGCAGAGCACTGATGCTAAAACTACAGTTAACCCTTTGAAGAGTAAGTTTTGAAAAACAACAACAACAACAAAAAAAAAAACAGTTTTTTCAAATTTATAAGTCAGGGCTTGAGAAATCCATGACTTTCAGTTACCAGTAGTGTTTTGTTACCTCAGCATTCGAATGTTCAGTTAAGAACATTCTACTCACATATGCAATCATTCTTCCTTAAAGGGTTAATCACAATTCCATTGCAGCACGGGCAACCAAGTTCTGAAACCTCCCTGACACAGCGCTGTCATTAGTGACAATATAAATGTGTGGTCTGAATGACTGATTAAAATCTGACCACTAGTTTTTAATCAATTTCCATCTGTACTTCTTTTCTTCTTCCTTACTGTTTTTCAAGCTTCAAGTGTCCGTTTTTTCACAAACTGCAAATCTGGCAACCCTAACTCTCACCCATAGTGCCTCTCTGTGGGTCTTCTGCCAATCACTGTCTTGTACTCGCCCGTCTGCTCCATTCTTACAGTGTGTCCCAATGCAGCGTTTAAAGGGGAAAGCAGCAGGAGTGCAGGGTATTTACCTTCACAGGTCACTCCTGTGGCGTTGCTAGGCTGTTCTAGGTGGTTGCTAGGGTGTTGCTAGGTGGTTTCTAGATCTTTACTGAGTCCAATGACGCGACCCATAATTCTCCATGACAAACAGTTCAAAAGTTATGAAATATCAACATCGGCCAATCAGGAACGGGGGCGAGGCTAATCTACACCAATGGACAAAGAACTCTCTACCATGTCCAATGAGGCATCCCACAATTTGTGGCCAATTTTGCCCCATAGAGATGAATGCCGAATGTCCAAAGCCAGAGAGAGACCAGAGTACAGCTGCTAGAAGACAGAGCATCGTGACATCACAAGGGTGAGAAGACAGCATTGTGACATCACAAGGGTGAACATTCTGCCATTCGTTCTCTATGGGAAAAATTGCCCAAAAAAAGTGGAATTTCTCAAAAACCATGCACCGAAACTTTCCACAAAGTAATGGCACACCATTCCTGATGAAGCCGCACGATTTGACATATTGCACGTGTATATGGTGCGAAAACTCTGGGACGAGTAGCGGTCCAAAAAACGGGTGGAATAAAGAATAAATAAATAATGCGCGATAGTAACTTTAGTTTTCCAAAGGCAACAACACTAATAAATATGTGGGATAATAATAGTGTGATTGCCAAAGGCAACAACACTAATTATAACAGGTTCCCCAGAGAAACTAGATAGACTAGTCAGCTTCCTTGTTCCTTCCGTAATATTCATTTTATCGTGAAATGAAATAGGCTGGCAGCGGAGGATTGATGCTATACTACAGTCGACCCTTTGAAGAGTAAGCTTGAAAAAAAAAAAAAAAACAGTTTTTTCAACATTATAAGTCAGGGCTCTAGACGTCCATAACTTTCAGTTGCCAGGGGGCGGCATGGCTCAGGAGGTAAGAGCGATTGTCTGACAGTCGGAGGGTTGCCGGTTCAAACCCCGGCCTGGGCGTGTCGAAGCGTCCTTGACCTTGAGCAAGACACCTAACCCCTAACTGCTCTGGCAAATGAGAGGCATCAATTGTAAAGCGCTTTGGATAAAAGCGCTATATAAATGCAGTCCATTTACCAGTGGTGTTTTTTTTTTTTCCTCAGCATTAGAATGTTAAATTTAAGTACATTCTACTTACACATTTGCAATTATACTCACTAAAGGATTAATCAACATTCACGCAACAGGGGTAACCAAGGTCCAAACCTCCCTGATATAGCACTGTCAATTCACACCCCCCTTCATAACATTCATAAGAAATTTATGTCCGTTTTGTTTCTGCGGGATTTTCTTACTGATTTTGAAAAATTGTGGTTTAAATTTGGGTTATTTTGATTGATGGTTTGTCTGCACTACCGTGTGTGAGATGTTTTTAGCTCTTTCCTTTTTCCATTGTGTTCTTTCATGTTGCACTTTGGAGACTGCGATTCATTTAAGCACATGAATGACGAACCCTCCTGTTTCCTTTGTATTTTTGGCTTAGAACATGTGAGTTTACAAGAGAATGTTTTTTAAATGAAAAGGTCAAAATAAAGCCTTATGAATAAAGCGTTTAAAGGGGAAAGCAGCAGGAGTGCAGGGTATTTACCTTCACAGGTCACTCCTGTGGCGTTGTGAAAAACTCTCTGGCCGTTGCTGGAGATGTAGCCCTCAGAGCAGGTGCAGATGTAGGACCCTGCGGTGTTCTGGCAGGAGGCCTTGGGCCCGCAGATATTGGGGGTCTCTAAGCACTCGTTTATATCTGAGGAGCAGGAAGTTTACATGCGTTACGAGGGAAACTTTAAATTTATTTACCAGGGGAAATGTATTCTTCAAAATCCTGTCCAATCTGGAACATGCCAAAGGACCTTCACTGTATAAAACAAAAAAACCTGTATATTTATGGGAAAATGTTTGTGAAAAGAATTTCACAGATTTTTTTTCCAAAACACAGTCAAAGTTGTGGTGAACAATGGCAATAATTTAACAGCTATGCCATAAAATAACAGGATATATCCAGTTACATAACAGGATTTATAATTTTTCATTTAATGGGTTTTCACTGGCAACATTTTTAGTGTACTTCTCTGCACAGTTATTTATACATAGAAACTCCTCACACCTATATACATTTTCAGGATTTGGCACTTGCATGGAGACCTATTTATTTATTTATTTTTATTTATTGTTGCATGTCCTGCAACCTCAAGCATCAGCACTAGACTTATAGTGTCATAGTCACACTCACGCAAACACACACACACACGCACGCACACACACACACACAAACGCACACACACACACCCTCGCAAGGAAAGGCCGAGTTCTTACCACGACACCTTCCGTCAGTGCCAGTGAAGGTTCTAGATTCTGAATTCACGTGAAAGCCAGGATTACACTGACAGTAGTAGCTGCCATTGGTGTTGAAGCAAATGGCACGATTGCCACAGACGGGATATGCGCATTCATCAACATCTGCAGGGAAACAAGAAAGGGGAAGAGTCTCTGTCACACTACCCCTCTCACAGTCACACTACCCCTCTAACAATCACACTACCCCTCTAACAATCGCACTACCTCTTTTACAATCACACTACCCCTCTTACAGCCACACTACCTCTATTACAGTCACACTACCCCTCTCACAGTCACACTACCCCTCTAACAATCACACTACCCCTCTAACAATCGCACTACCTCTTTTACAATCACACTACCCCTCTAACAATCGCACTACCCCTCTTACAGTCACACTACCCCTCTTACAATCACACTACCTCTCTTACAGTCACACTACCTCTCTTACAATCACACTACCTCTCTTACAGTCACACTACCCCTCTTACAATCACACTACCCCTCTAACAATTGCACTACCTCTCTTACAGTCACACTACCTCTTTTACAGTCACACTACCCCTCTAACAATCACACTACCCCTCTAACAATCGCACTACCTCTCTTACAGTCACACTACCCCTCTCACAGTCACACTACCCCTCTAACAATCACACTACCCCTCTTACAATCACACTACCTCTCTTACAGTCACACTACCTCTCTCACAGTCACACTACCCCTCTAACAATCACACTACCCCTCTTACAATCACACTACCTCTCTTACAGTCACACTACCCCTCTAACAATCACACTACCCCTCTTACAATCACACTACCCCTCTTACAATCACACTACCCCTCTAACAATCGCACTACCTCTCTTACAGTCACACTACCCCCCGTACCCCTCTCTAACAGTCACACTACCCCTCTCTAACAGTCACTCTACCCCTCTAACAATCGCACTACCTCTTTTACAGCCACTCTACCTCTCTTACAGTTACACTGTTTAAAAATGTAATGAAATACATGTACATATACACAACATGCTGAAGTGTAAATTAATATGTACTTCAACGCATCAGAATGTATTGTAAAATATGCAGATCATTGCTGCTTTGAGGCATGCCAATATGTGACACTTTTGTGAATTGTGTTTATCATAATATTTTCTAATATGTCAACATACTGTGCTGTCAATATATTGCAGAGGTGCCCAGTTTTTGTAAGGGCACCTCTGAAATGATGTATAGTATTTTTTATGAACAAATATGTCATAATAAAGAGTTAATGAAACAACATACCAATGCATTTGTCGCCATTTGTTTCCCACCCAACTCCACATTCAGATGATGCAGTTTTAACAG
This sequence comes from Anguilla japonica, assembly GCA_025169545.1. Taxonomy (NCBI): domain Eukaryota; kingdom Metazoa; phylum Chordata; class Actinopteri; order Anguilliformes; family Anguillidae; genus Anguilla; species Anguilla japonica. The sequence goes on along the minus strand of JANEZO010000046.1, from coordinate 60,253 downwards.
GCTGGAGGTCTCGCAGACCTGCAGGGGAGGGATCATGGATATTATCACAGGTTCCCTAGAGAAACTAGATAGACTAGTCAGCTTCCTTGTTCCTTCCGTAGTCTTCGTTTTATGGTGAAATGAAATAGGCTGGCAGCAGAGCACTGATGCTAAACTACAGTTAACCCTTTGAAGAGTAAGTTTGAAAAACAACAACAACAACAAAAAAAAAAAAAACAGTTTTTTCAAATTTATAAGTCAGGGCTTGAGAAATCCATGACTTTCAGTTACCAGTAGTGTTTGTTACCTCAGCATTCGAATGTTCAGTTAAGAACATTCTACTCACATATTTGCAATCATGCTCCTTAAAGGGTTAATCAACATTCATGCAGCACGGGCAACCAAGTTCTGAAACCTCCCTGACACAGCGCTGTCATTAGTGACAATATAAATGTGTGGTCTGAATGACTGATTAAAATCTGACCACTAGTTTTTAATCAATTTCCATCTGTACTTCTTTTCTTCTTCCTTACTGTTTTTCAAGCTTCAAGTGTCCGTTTTTCACAAACTGCAAATCTGGCAACCCTAACTCTCACCCATAGTGCCTCTCTGTGGGTCTTCTGCCAATCACTGTCTTGTACTCGCCCGTCTGCTCCATTCTTACAGTGTGTCCCAATGCAGCGTTTAAAGGGGAAAGCAGCAGGAGTGCAGGGTATTTACCTTCACAGGTCACTCCTGTGGCGTTGCTAGGCTGTTCTAGGTGGTTGCTAGGGTGTTGCTAGGTGGTTTCTATATCTTTACTGAGTCCAATGACGCGACCCATAATTCTCCATGACAAACAGTTCAAAAGTTATGAAATATCAAACATCGGCCAATCAGGAACGGGGGCGAGGCTAATCTACACCAATGGACAAAGAACTCTCTACCATGTCCAATGAGGCATCCCACAATTTGTGGCCAATTTTGCCCCATAGAGATGAATGCCGAATGTCCAAAGCCAGAGAGAGACCAGAGTACAGCTGCTAGAAGACAGAGCATCGTGACATCACAAGGGTGAGAAGACAGCATTGTGACATCACAAGGGTGAACATTCTGCCATTCGTTCTCTATGGGAAAAATTGCCCAAAAAAAGTGGAATTTCTCAAAAACCATGCACCGAAACTTTCCACAAAGTAATGGCACACCATTCCTGATGAAGCCGCACGATTTGATATATTGCACGTGTATATGGTACGAAAACTCTGGGACGAGTAGCGGTCCAAAAAACGGGTGGAATAAAGAATAAATAAATAATGCGTGATAGTAACTTTAGTTTTCCAAAGGCAACCACACTAAATATGTAAGATAATAGTAGTCTGTTTGCCAAAGGCAACCACACTAAATATGTGCAATAATAGTAGTGCGATTGCCAAAGGCAACAACACTAATAAATATGTGGGATAATAATAGTGTGATTGCCAAAGGCAACAACACTAATTATAACAGGTTCCCCAGAGAAACTAGATAGACTAGTCAGCTTCCTTGTTCCTTCCGTAATATTCATTTTATCGTGAAATGAAATAGGCTGGCAGCGGAGGATTGATGCTATACTACAGTTAACCCTTTGAAGAGTAAGCTTGAAAAAAAACAAAACAGTTTTTTCAACATTATAAGTCAGGGCTCTAGACGTCCATAACTTTCAGTTGCCAGGGGGCGGCATGGCTCAGGAGGTAAGAGCGATTGTCTGGCAGTCGGAGGGTTGCCGGTTCAAACCCCGGCCTGGGCGTGTCGAAGTGTCCTTGACCTTGAGCAAGACACCTAACCCCTAACTGCTCTGGCAAATGAGAGGCATCAATTGTAAAGCGCTTTGGATAAAAGCGCTATATAAATGCAGTCCATTTACCATTGGTGTTTGTTTCCTCAGCATTAGAATGTTAAGTTAAGTACATTCTACTTACACATTTGCAATTATACTCACTAAAGGATTAATCAACATTCACGCAACAGGGGTAACCAAGGTCCAAACCTCCCTGATATAGCACTGTCAATTCACACCCCCCTTCATAACATTCATAAGAAATTTATGTCCGTTTTGTTTCTGCGGGATTTTCTTACTGATTTTGAAAAATTGTGGTTTAAATTTGGGTTATTTTGATTGATGGTTTGTCTGCACTACCGTGTGCGAGATGTTTTTAGCTCTTTCCTTTTTCCATTGTGTTCTTTCATGTTGCACTTTGGAGACTGCGATTCATTTAAGCACATGAATGACGAACCCTCCTGTTTCCTTTGTATTTTTGGCTTAGAACATGTGAGTTTACAAGAGAATGTTTTTTAAATGAAAAGGTCAAGATAAAGCCTTATAAATAAAGCGTTTAAAGGGGAAAGCCGTGGGAGTGCAGGGTATTTACCTTCACAGGTCACTCCTGTGGCGTTGTGAAAAACTCTCTGGCCGTTGCTGGAGATGTAGCCCTCAGAGCAGGTGCAGATGTAGGACCCTGCGGTGTTCTGGCAGGAGGCCTTGGGCCCGCAGATATTGGGGTTCTCTAAGCACTCGTTTATATCTGAGGAGCAGGAAGTTTACATGCGTTACGAGGGAAACTTTAAATTTATTTACCAGGGGAAATGTATTCTTCAAAATCCTGTCCAATCTGAAACATGCCAAAGGAACTTCACTGTAAAAAAAATTGTATATTCATGGGAAAACGTTCGTAAAAAGAATTTCACTTTTTTTTTTCCAAAACACAGTCAAAGTTGTATAGAACAATGGCAATAATTTAACAGCTATCCCATAAAATAACAGGATATATCCAGTTAAATGACAGGATTTATAATTTTTCATTTAATGGGTTTTCACTGGCAACATTTTTAGTGTACTTCTCTGCACAGTTATTTATACATAGAAACTCCTCACACCTATATACATTTTCAGGATTTGGCACTTGCATGGAGACCTATTTATTTATTTATTTATTTATTGTTGCATGTCCTGCAACCTCAAGCATCAGCACTAGACTTATAGTGTCATAGTCACACTCACGCAAACACACACACACACGCACGCACACACACACACACAAACGCACACACACACACCCTCGCAAGGAAAGGCCGAGTTCTTACCACGACACCTTCCGTCAGTGCCAGTGAAGGTTCTAGATTCTGAATTCACGTGAAAGCCAGGATTACACTGACAGTAGTAGCTGCCATTGGTGTTGAAGCAAATGGCACGATTGCCACAGACGGGATATGCGCATTCATCAACATCTGCAGGGAAACAAGAAAGGGGAAGAGTCTCTGTCACACTACCCCTCTTACAATCACACTACCCCTCTTACAATCACATTACCCCTCTTACAATCACACTACCTCTCTTACAGTCACACTACCCCTCTTACAGCCACACTACCTCTCTTACAGTCACACTACCCCTCTCACAGTCACACTACCCCTCTAACAATCACACTACCCCTCTAACAATCACACTACCCCTCTAACAATCGCACTACCTCTTTTACAGCCACACTACCTCTCTTACAGTCACACTACCCCTCTCACAGTCACTCTACCCCTCTAACAATCACACTACCCCTCTAACAATCGCACTACCTCTTTTACAGTCACACTACCCCTCTTACAATCACACTACCCCTCTAACAATCGCACTACCTCTTTTACAGTCACACTACCCCTCTTACAGTCACACTACCTCTCAAACAGTCACACTACCTCTCTTACAGTCACACTACCCCTCTAACAATCACACTACCTCTCTTACAGTTACACTGTTTAAGAATGTAATGCAACAGATGTATATATACACAACAACAGCATGTTGAAGTGCAATTTAATATGTACTTCAACACATCAGAATGTAAAATACGCAGATCATTGCTGCTTTGAGGCATGGCAATATGTCATACTCCAGTAAATAGCATTTATAACAATATTTTCTAATATGTCAACATACTGTGCTGTCAATATATTGCAGAGGTGCCCAGTTTTTGTAAGGGCACCTCTGAAATGATGTATAGTAATTTTTATGAACAAATATGTCATAATAAAGAGTTAATGAAACAACATACCAATGCATTTGTCGCCATTTGTTTCCCACCCAACTCCACATTCAGATGATGCAGTTTTAACAGGCTGGAGGACTCGCAGACCTGCAGGGGAGGGATCATGGATATTATCACAGGTCCCCTAGAGAAACTAGATAGACTAGTCAGCTTCCTTTTTCCTTCCTTATAACATTCATAAGAAATGTATGTCATTTTTTTTCTGTGGGATTTCCTTGCTGATTTAAAAAGATTGTGGTTCAAATTTGGGTTATTTTGATTGATGGTTTGTGTGCCCTGCCGAGTGTGTGTGATGTTTTTAGCTCTTTCCTTTTCCATTGTGTTCTTTCATGTTGCACTTTGGAGACTGCGATTCATTTAAGCACATGAATGACCGAACCCTCCTGTTTCCTTTGTATTTTTGGCTTAGAACATGTGCGTTCACAAGAGAATGTTTTTTAAATGAAAAGGTCAAAATAAAGCCTGAGTGAAGACAAATTCAACAACAGAGAAACATAAATTTCTATGTGAAGAACACAACGCTGATTGGTTGGCCGATGTCAGAGAGTGAAAAGGGTTGGGAGGTGCAGGCTGCCTGGATGGAAGCTGTCAAGGCTTTCTATAATTGTCTGAACTCTAATGCAATATTTTTAAAGCAAAGTTGTAGTAAGGCTGGCTTGCGACGGTGGGGGCTGAGGGAACGGGAGAGCATGTGTAGAAATAATAGTCTTACATGTGTTCGTTTAAGTGCTAGAAGTATAAAAAAATTAATTTTTGGAATTTGAGGCTGCTATGAATAGTGGGGGATCCGGTATGACATTGTTGGGATTACAAAAACATGGCTTGGGGATGGGGATGGGGATGGGGATGAATATAATAGGGGTACAAACTCATTAGGACAGTAGTGTGAACTCAATGCTCTTTGGAAACATAAAACAGGTTTGTCAGGAATGTGAGACTGTTGTTATGGGTGACTTCAATTACACTGCAGTTAATTGGAAATTGATTTCAGGACAAGAAAAAAGTGAGGAAGAATTTTTAGATGTTATAAATGACCTTTTTTGGGCACAGTATGTCAGCCCACAAGAGAGAAATTTAGTCCTGGATCTCATGTTATGTAATGATCCTGACAAAATTTTGTAGCATAGAGGTAAACAAGCCACTTGGGACTAGTGATCATTCTGAAGTTAGTTTTGATGTATTATGGCAAATTAACAAGTCCTCCTCTATTCCCAGAATTTTCAACAAGATGCAAGCAGATTTACTTACTGGGTGCAACTTCTTGAATACAAGACTGTAAATGAAATGTGGGGCAGTTCAAAAAGGGTTGTTATTGAGACACAATGCAAGTTTATTCCAAAGGTAAGGAAAAGTGAGTTGCAGAAGCAGCCTCTCCAGTGGATGAACAAAGCCATACAGGAGAGTTTGAAAAATAAATTAACTGTGTAAGATATATAAAAATGACAGCACTGAGAGTAATAAGGCTGAATATTGTAATATGCATACTAAGGTTAAAAAAGAACTATGGGAAGCCAAGAGGCTCTTTGAAAGTCAAATTGCCCAAGACCCAAAAAGTAATCCTAAATGGTAAGTGAAGAAGGATATCAGGTGCAGCAGGAATGAAGACGGGACACTGCTTTCTAAGAATAAAGATATTGCTGATGCCTTAAATAATTATTTTGTTGAGAGTTTTACTAGAGAATAGGTTACTAATAGACTGGAAGGCATATTCAGTACTCAGAATGTCTTAGCAGATATTGAGATAGAGGTTGAAAAAGTACTGAATAAAATATACAAACTAAAGACAGGCCCTGATGGCATATTCCCAAGACTGCTCGAAGAGTCATTTGAGATCATCTTTAAACCACTGGCAGGTATTTTTAGACAGTCCTTAGAAACTGAAGAAATAACTGAGGACTGGAAGCAAGGTAATATAATACCAATAAATAAGAAAGAGGACTGTATTGAGCCAGGAGTTTGACCATACTTGGAATATTGTGTGCAGTTCTGGGAACCGTACCACAAGAACGATATAGAGACTCTGCAAAAGGTTCAAAGAAGAGCAACCAAACTGATTCCTATTATGAAAAATAAAAGCCATAAGGAAAGACTTAAGATGCTTAAGTAAAAGGAGACTCAGGGGTGATTTGATTGAGGCTTTAAATTCGTAATGGGGATCAACAAAGTGAACTAAAAGAAATTCTTCAGGTTGAGTTCTGTTAGTAGAACGAGGGGACATAAATGGAAAAAAGCAAGAGGTACATTCTGTACAGATATTAGGAAGATTTCTTTTCACAAAGAATGTAGTCAATGTGTGGAATATCCTGCCAGGTAATATAGCAGAGGCAGAATCTCAAGGAATTTTAAAGACCAGACTTTATAAGGGGTCAGGTACTATCTAGTCCGTAGGTAATCAGAGCACTAGGTACAATTTAGTCAGGAAAATGGCAAGCACTGTTGGGCTGAATGGCCTGTTCTCAGCATTATGTTATGTTATGTTATATTATCTCATCTTGTTATGTTATGTTAAAAAGACTCACCCAGAATCAGGAGATACAGACCAAGTCCCATCTTTAAAAGGGGGTGGCAATTCAACAAAAAAAAAATTTTAATCCAAAATTTTGGTTTCGAGGTTTGTTTGTTTGTTTGTTTTAAAAAAAGAAATACAATTATAAATGTCTTTTCTTGGTAATATGAGAGCCGGCGGGAGAAAAAGGGAAGGGAACTCCTCCGTATCGGTTGAGTGAAGCCGGTGGAAGCTGCTGGTCTCGGCCCGTGTGGAACAAGAACAGAACCCACCGAGATCCCACGTGCGGTGCACCCCAAACGCCCCTGAATTGGTCACCCCAAAACTCTTTCTCTCTTTCTCTCTCCCTCTATCCTTCTCTCCGTCTTTATCTATTGCGGTCTCTGCCTCTCTTTGACTCTTGTTTTTTCTCTTTTCGTCTCACTCTCCTTCTCTCTTTCTTTCTGCTCCACTGCAGAGATTCACCTTAAAAGAGAGAAACACGGATGGGAGGAGAGAGGGAGGAGGGAGGGAGGGAGGGAGGGAGGGATGGAGAGAGAGCGGGAGTACCGATTACCCAACATCAAATTACACCCTTTTGATTCCTTGTAAGTTGGCGATGAGTCAGAGGAAAAAGCTGGGGCCTTGATGTGGGGAAATCTACGTTTCAAGAAATTTTTTAACAAACTGGTTTCACCTGGATATAGCCGGCTATGTCCTAGTCGGCCAGAAAACTTTCACTTTTCAAACAAAAAAAAACGTAGCCGGGTTTTCGCCTGAGCGTCTAGACGGCGTTTCACTCACTTTTCACCACGGACGTGTTCACTGGGGAGTCGGTGCAGGGGAAACAGGATCTAAGCCTTCTCACTTCAGCTCTGTTTACCAAAACTTCTCAATATCATACTGAGTGCACCGTTGAGTTCAAAGGGAACTGACTGTTGAGCTCCAACTTTTGTAATGAGGACAGTGGGAATTGCCACAGATTCTTAATTCTTAATTAATGCAAACCGTTAAGTGTTCAAACATGACCCACGTTATAGAGCAGGTCTTTGTGATTACAACGAGACCAGGAAATTGTTTTAACCATTTACAGTGGTCAAACTATGGGTCTCAAAAGTAGAGGTGGGTAGACCAAAAGTGGAATGAAAATGGACACTTTGCACCTTGATTTGTGTTGTTTTTCTCACAAGTATGCCAATGCTCATTGGTCTAAGTTTATATTAAGGGTGTGAAATAACAGAAATATCTGCAAGGTCAAGTTTAAAAAGGGTCCATTTCCCCCCGGAATGACCCGGTAATCATTTTTGCTAACAATAACATCTTTTTGGAAGACTGTAAACCATCAAAAATATTTACATAATGAATACCATTTTTAAAATGATGAATTTGAGGTAAAATCTAACAATAACCCCCCAGCACATTTTGCCTCAGAATATTTCACATTTATTTCACAAATTGATATTTATTTATTTTTAAAAAAAGGAATGCTTTGTATCATAATTAAAATTTTTCAGCCAGCGAGTGGCTACTTTCTCACCAATGTGAGCAAGGTGTGTGGATCTCTGGCGATGACTGAAATCCGATCACAGTGCGAGCCGGACTACCCCACAGGTGGTCTGGCAGATCTGATCACACTCCAATGACAATGGATGCTGCATGCATTTACACCTTAGATTAGCATGTGCTTGTCCTCACACAGATACAATATTCAGATACAGATTGTATTCAAATAACGTGTAAATCAGGCCTAATGGAGAACTGGGACACTGCCATTAAAATGTGGCCTTTAATTGGATTTTGATTTACATCTGGGATTGAAATGTGATCTTTACCTGGGTATTACAAATGGAGCATCGCGTAGTTCTGGCAGGCCACGAGAGTCAAGCACTCCGGCTGAATCAGCTGATGGCTCAGGCTGATGTTCGCCTATCACAGTACATTCACTAACGGGGCGGTCTACTTAAACAGCCTCCATCTACTCATTCGGTTGCGGGGACGTCTCACAGAGGGGCTGGTTTCACGAATATCGCAAGTCTTTCGCTAAAAGCGGAAACGTTCCAACATATGCGGGCACAAGTTAATGGCATGCTTATTGTCGAGTTTCTCACCACCAGAGTCAACGCTAGATGCTGTCACTGCTAAAGAATCCCTGGCGTGAATGCTTTCGGCTACCTTCTGGAACGCAGTAGAATCGGGTGGTACGCTACATCCCCTAGTTGATCAGAGCGGAGTCTTCCAATCAAACGTTTTTTACACGAATTTGGGATTCGTGCACGTAAATCTAAGCGGAAATGTCTGAATTGGGAAACGCCAAAGTTCTCACGCTTGGCTGAGATGGAAAAGTAGGCGTATCGATAAAGAATCTTTGTTCATTGTGAACGGCTAATGGATTAAGGGCAGTCGCTACCACGCAGCCACTAGATAGCCCCCATGTCTCACACGGGCTATAGTTTGTGTATTTGTAGGCTAATGGCCTACTTCCTGGGGTAAACACTTATTCCGGAAGGATTGGGCTGCGAGATAGCAGTTAAACTCTGGCTGTTATAGGTTTGGCAGATTGAACATGGGCGGCAGGGCGTGTTGCAAAGAGCAGAGCTGCAGAGTCGTCTAAATTGTTCAAAGCTGTATTCTACCCTTCGCTGAATCGCTACACTAGTTAGACTGTTACCGGCAAGTAGGCTACAGCCAATGTTGTAAAATGCAAACCAGCTTCGGCTTTCAACTTCAGAAACAGAAAGTTTTCTCCACTGATTCACGATTTGCGCTTAAAAAGCCGGCTCCTTATCGGGACCCAATCATCGCGACAGAAAAATGAAAACATTAAAATCATATTGGGTTAAATCTGCGAGAATACAATTGGTTGGCTATCTAATTTAGCTGACAGATCACGATGCTGAATGTTTAGGGAATGCTAATGTCCATTTTAATGAGACAAATTAGGCTTAACGTTGTCTCGCCCAACTGGTTCTCTCAATATTGTGCTGTTGCAAGACGCGCATGCGTACGTTCGCAAGTGTATCGTTGTATTCCATGACACTTAAACGGGCGTTTAGGCTTATCACAGCGGAGAAGGGATTTCATGTAGCCTTCTCCACGTCACTGCTCTGACCTCTTCACCGTGCATGTGATCAGGCATGTGACCACAAAAAAAAAAAAAAAAAAAAAAAAAAAAAATTATACCCCCTGCTACGGACATGATCCGCATAGCCTAGGTATTGGCCTCACTGTCTCTACAATTGCATGCTCACGTGAATGGCGTTGCGCGTCATCCATTGCGGCAAATATGCTTAAATTAGCTATATTTTGTATACACCTCAAGCTTTTAATCTGAGAAAATGAAGGAACTCGTGTCATTATTGCATACTAGTTTTCCATCCTCTCCTCCATGACCTGGTAACTGTGGTGGCGCCCCCATGCGAGCCCTGAGGAGCCTTTATTGGGAAATGCCATGACGAAAGCTGGTTGCCGTCCGCCTCCGTCTCATTGGCAATGTGGTCCCCATTCCGGAGTTCTACTCCGCCACTCCTGCTCCAGTGCGGCAACGACAGCAGTGATGGTTCCCGGCATCCCCAGTCAAGCTACGGGGCTTTGGACATGTGCTTCTTTCATCCGTTGGCATTGACATAATTTCTGTTCAAAAGCTATGAGCTTTGCAGTATAGGAGCACGGCTGCTACTGTCTACTGGCAAGTACCGGTGTCGCAGCCGCCAATGTTTCCTCTATAATCTGTTTCTGCTGTTGCTGCTGTTACTGCTGCTGGGTGCTACTGCTGCTGCTGCGTTACTGCTGCCACTACTGCTGATGTTACTGCTACTGCTGTTGCTGGTGCTGATGCTACCGCTCCGACTGCTCCTGCTGTTTATTGCTGCTACTACCGAACGAGGATCATTACACTAATATGAGTAGTATATTTCCCTCTAATTGGTTTAAATCTCTGTGCTGGGGGGAAATACCAACAGCTGTTGGTACACATAGCCTAATAATATCTGGCGATTAGTTTGAATGGCCTTGTATGTTCCTCTGATTTATTAATTAATAATACATCTAAGTATTGGCCTCAGGGGAACGTCCAACATGCTGTTGGTACACATAACCACTGATCCACATAAAAAAATAGACTGCCTCAAGCCAAAAGGCTCGACTGGACGAAGGGCTTCCTCCAGGTGGTCGTACACATAGTCATCACATCAGCCGGAGACACTTATTAATAGCACGTCAGCATATGGTTGTTTTGGGGTTTGGCTGCTGGCCTCCCGGCCTTATCCATGCGGGCTGCGTGGTTGGCGGGAGAGCTCCAGAACAGAGTCATACCGCCAAACATAACTGTATTGCCTTTATTGTCAATAAAGTTCTACTTTGATGACAGTGGTCCTGACAGAAATGGAGCATCGCGTAGTTCTGGCAGGCCACGAGAGTCAAGCGCTCCGGCTGAATCAGCTGATGGCTCAGCTGAGTGATGTTCGCCTATCACAGTACATTCACTAACAGGGCGGTCTACTTGAACAGCCTCCATCTACTCATTCGGTTGCGGGGACGTCTCACAGAGGGGCTGGTTTCACGAATATCGCAAGTCTTTCGCTAAAAGCGGAAATGTTCCAACATATGCGGGCACAAGTTAATGGCATGCTTATTGTCGAGTTTCTCACCACCAGAGTCAACGCTAGATGCTGTCACTGCTAAAGAATCCCTGGCGTGAATGCTTTCGGCTACCTTCTGGAACGCACAGTAGAATCGGGTGGTACGCTACATCCCCTAGTTGATCAGAGCGGAGTCTTCCAATCAAACGTTTTTTACACGAATTTGGGATTCGTGCACGTAAATCTAAGCGGAAATGTCTGAATTGGGAAACGCCAAAGTTCTCACGCTTGGCTGAGATGGAAAAGTAGGCGTATCGATAAAGAATCTTTGTTCATTGTGAACGGCTAATGGATTAAGGGCAGTCGCTACCACGCAGCCACTAGATAGCCCCCATGTCTCACACGGGCTATAGTTTGTGTATTTGTAGGCTAATGGCCTACTTCCTGGGGTAAACACTTATTCCGGAAGGATTGGGCTGCGAGATAGCAGTTAAACTCTGGCTGTTATAGGTTTGGCAGATTGAACATGGGCGGCAGGGCGTGTTGCAAAGAGCAGAGCTGCAGAGTCGTCTAAATTGTTCAAAGCTGTATTCTACCCTTCGCTGAATCGCTACACTAGTTAGACTGTTACCGGCAAGTAGGCTACAGCCAATGTTGTAAAATGCAAACCAGCTTCGGCTTTCAACTTCAGAAACAGAAAGTTTTCTCCACTGATTCACGATTTGCGCTTAAAAAGCCGGCTCCTTATCGGGACCCAATCATCGCGACAGAAAAATGAAAACATTAAAATCATATTGGGTTAAATCTGCGAGAATACAATTGGTTGGCTATCTAATTTAGCTGACAGATCACGATGCTGAATGTTTAGGGATTGCTAATGTCCATTTTAATGAGACAAATTAGGCTTAACGTTGTCTCGCCCAACTGGTTCTCTCAATATCGTGCTGTTGCAAGACGCGCATGCGTACGTTCGCAAGTGTATCGTTGTATTCCATGACACTTAAACGGGCGTTTAGGCTTATCACAGCGGAGAAGGGATTTCATGTAGCCTTCTCCACGTCACTGCTCTGACCTCTTCACCGTGCATGTGATCAGGCATGTGACCACAAAAAAAAAAAAAAAAAAAAAAAAAAAAAAAATTATACCCCCTGCTACGGACATGATCCGCATAGCCTAGGTATTGGCCTCACTGTCTCTACAATTGCATGCTCACGTGAATGGCGTTGCGCGTCATCCATTGCGGCAAATATGCTTAAATTAGCTATATTTTGTATACACCTCAAGCTTTTAATCTGAGAAAATGAAGGAACTCGTGTCATTATTGCATACTAGCACTGTTTTCCATCCTCTCCTCCATGACCTGGTACCTGTGGTGGCGCCCCCATGCGAGCCCTGAGGAGCCTTTATTGGGAAATGCCATGACGAAAGCTGGTTGTCGTCCGCCTCCGTCTCATTGGCAATGTGGTCCCCATTCCGGAGTTCTACTCCGCCACTCCTGCTCCAGTGCGGCAACGACAGCAGTGATGGTTCCCGGCATCCCCAGTCAAGCTACGGGGCTTTGGACATGTGCTTCTTTCATCCGTTGGCATTGACATAATTTCTGTTCAAAAGCTATGAGCTTTGCAGTATAGGAGCACGGCTGCTACTGTCTACTGGCAAGTACCGGTGTCGCAGCCGCCAATGTTTCCTCTATAATCTGTTTCTGCTGTTGCTGCTGTTACTGCTGCTGGGTGCTACTGCTGCTGCTGCGTTACTGCTGCCACTACTGCTGATGTTACTGCTACTGCTGTTGCTGGTGCTGATGCTACCGCTCCGACTGCTCCTGCTGTTTATTGCTGCTGCTGCTACTACTACCGAACGAGGATCATTACACTAATATGAGTAGTATATTTCCCTCTAATTGGTTTAAATCTCTGTGCTGGGGGGAAATACCAACAGCTGTTGGTACACATAGCCTAATAATATCTGGCGATTAGTTTGAATGGCCTTGTATGTTCCTCTGATTTATTAATTAATAATACATCTAAGTATTGGCCTCAGGGGAACGTCCAACATGCTGTTGGTACACATAACCACTGATCCACATAAAAAATAGACTGCCTCAAGCCAAAAGGCTCGACTGGACGAAGGGCTTCCTCCAGGTGGTCGTACACATAGTCATCACATCAGCCGGAGACACTTATTAATAGCACGTCAGCATATGGTTGTTTTGGGGTTTGGCTGCTGGCCTCCCGGCCTTATCCATGCGGGCTGCGTGGTTGGCGGGAGAGCTCCAGAACAGAGTCATACCGCCAAACATAACTGTATTGCCTTTATTGTCAATAAAGTTCTACTTTGATGACAGTGGTCCTGACAGAAATCAGGTGTAAATCAAAATATAACACAGACCATACCAGAGATAGGGCAGTCAGCTTTAATGAATGACATTCCCTCAGTTTTGGCCACGTTTTTGTCTGAAACAAGAAAAAAAAAAAAAGTAAATGCATTTTACTGAAGGGTTGTCTTCATAACCAAGGAGTCTGCTGCCATCGCCCTGGCTCTCACGCCACATTGGAAAGCACTGTGACGTGTCTCTACGGCCCGCACCATGGACCTCAGCTACCAAAAATACATTTTAACATAGAATACACTAGCCATACCTGTATATATTGTTTATATAGTTTAAACACTTGGAACAGTAATATTGGATGAAGCTCCATCAGAACATGTTCCATTTTTTCATCTGTAAAGTATGTAACACTGGTTGACAATTAACAATTGAAACCTCAGTTCACACAGTATTATCTTCACACTGAAGATCATCTATCAAGTAATGATTGAGACAACAGACAAGAGTCTATTTGGCTCCACCAACAAGTATAGTTCCTTCAGGAGTCCAGTTTTTCTCCTACCATAGACATTAGTGGGCCGTCCACTAATCACAAACAACCGTCCACTAATCACGAACAGCCATCCACTTATCACAAACAGCCGCCAACTAATCACGAACAGCCGTCCATTTATCACGAACAGCCGTCCACTAATCACGAACAGCCTTCCACTTATCACGAACAGCCGCCAACTAATCACGAACAGCCGTCCATTAATCATTCCACTTATCACGAACAGCCGCCAACTAATCACGTACAGCTGCCCACTAATCACGAACAGCCGTCCACTTATCACGAACAGCCGCCAACTAATCACGAACAGCCGTCCACTTATCACAAACAGCCGTCCACTAATCACGAACAGCCGTCCACTAATCACGAACAGCCTTCCACTTATCACGAACAGCCATCCACTTATCACGAACAGCCGCCCACTAATCAGGAACAGCCTTCCACTTATCACGAACAGCCGCCAACTAATCACGAACAGCCGCCAACTAATCACGAACAGCCACCCACTAATTGCCGAACCAGGTAGCCGCTGCCAAACATACAACATTTCCAGTCAGCTGCCCTTTTTTTTTTTTTGGTATGCTGCGTCTCCAGACTCTGATCGCTTTATTGATGTAAGGAGCCTTTGAATCCAATGGAGCAGAGCCAACATTATGAAACGAAAGATAAAGTGTAACTTGCAGTTGCCATTGGCCACAGCAGAGTGCCGATGTGCTACAAAGGCAAATTTGTGCAATTTGCAGAGTTATGCTTCGTTCTGATTCTTCTAGCAAGTGAGATTATTACAACAGAATAATGGCAAACAAAATACATATGGCTATTTATATTTTGTTATTGTGAGCAGCCTCTCATTCTGATCGCCGTATCGATGTGGACTGTCGTTTCAGAACTCGTTTGTCTACTCTGCTTTCCAAAATTAAACTACAGCTTGTTCGCGTGCTTGTACACGTGACATTAATGTCGTGTGTGCTTGTCATGCCGGTCACGCTTAGCCACAGTAGAGTGCAGCCGCAGACACGTTTATGTATCTTAATAGTATGTATCTGAGTTCAGTTCTTAACTTGCGTTTACTGATATCGCTAGCTACTATGTAGTAAGGCAGCATTGGCCGTAGGCAGATGGATTTCAGTACCTGAGCCACAAGCGCCGTACGTACTGTAGCAATAATGACTTTGAGAAAGAGAGAGAGAGAGAGAGAGAGAGAGAGAGAGAGAGAGAGAGAGATTTGAGATTTAAAAACCCCTTTTATTGGGACATTTTCCAAACACAGAAAATACTATACTTCAAAATAAAAACAATAGACAAGGGACATCAAGAGAAAGACTATCAAAAACCTAACCACAGGCAGAAAAGAAAGAGAGAGAGAGAGAGAGAGAGAGAGAGAGAGAGAGAGAGAGAGAGAGAGAGAGAGAGAGAGAGAGAGAGAGAGAGAGAGAGAGAGTTTTAGATTCTTCAAACCAGTTTTATTGGGACATTGTTCAAACACAGAAATTACAGAACTTCAAAATAAACAACAGACCAAATTTAAAAAAAAAACCAAACCCAAACAACCACCACAGGCAGAGAGAAAGAGCGAAAAGAGACAGAGAGAGAGAGAGAGAGAGAGAGAGAGAGAGAGAGAGAGAGAGAGGCCTGATTGCCTAGAAAGTGTGCACATTAATTGCAATCTTTAAGAAACCAAGAAACTATACATTTCCCAGGCCCTTGAGGCTACTTCCTAAGTAGATCCTTCTACAGTGGGACACATTAACAAATGTGTGATTAGAATGTTCTTAACAGAACATTCTAATGCTGATGTCGCAATCATTACTGGTGACTGAAGGCAACAGAGTTCCAGAAGAACATTGATTAAGAATATTTTTTTTAAAAATGAGGCCCATGAAACTACGGCAGCCACAGCCTTTCCTCGCGGACGAAGCCCGTCTGCAGTGCAGGTAATGCCAGACACCGGTCTAGCGCCAAAAAGCACAGACGCTGTCAGGAAACAGCGCATTTCCTTGCCTTTCTGCACCTATGGGAAAGCAAAACAACGATGCAGATTTAAGCGAAAACAGGCCAGGGTCGAGCAGTCCAGCTGCAGATGAGACCCCCCCCCCCCCCCACGTCTTTATCTCCCATTCCAAACGTCTGACTCGTCTTCCGCTGGGGATGGATGATCCTGCAGCCTCAGCTCTTCAGTCCTGGGCGCGCATGCGAGCGTCACAGAGGGAGAAAGCCAACAGGTCAAAGTTTTAAAGAGAAAGTTTTAAAGAGAAAGAGTTTTAAAGAGAAAGATTTAAAGAGAAAGGGGGCTTCAGATCGCAGGGCCGTGAACCTGCTGTGGTCTCTGTTCATTCTGAGACGGGGTTCGGCATTTCCTTTAAACTCTACTTAGGGAGTCAGTTCTTTTCAAAGCTTTCATTTAACACACAGAGGCACGCAATTACACAGACACACACACACACACACACACTTGAAAGGTCGGGCATTGACGTACATATGATTCTGAATGAGCTGCTGGAACTGTGTATGGAGTTCCAGCGAACACAGTCAGCCTAAAAATAACACAATTGAAAATAAGTGTGATCGGCAGCTGAAACGTTCATTGAATCAAACTAACTCAGTGTCTCTGGGACAGAATTGGGGAAAGCACACACTGGAAAGAAAAGGTGTATGTTTCATTGTCCCAGCAAGAGATTTCAGCGGAAAGATACAAGGGGCTTAAATAATGAAAAACACACACACGCACGCTATCCAGTAACTGCTGCCAAGATACACACACACACACACAAACACACACACACACACAAGCACACGCATCCTAACACATACACACACACACACACTATCCGGTAACTGCTGCCAAGACACACACACACACACAACGCAATTACATACACACAGACACACAGACACACACACAAAGGCACGCAATTACATACACACAGACACACACACACACACACAAACACACACACACACAAGCACACGCATCCTAACACGTACACACACACACACACACTATCCGGTAACTGCTGCCAAGACACACACACACACACAACGCAATTACATACACACAGACACACAGACACACACACAAAGGCACGCAATTACATACACACAGACACACACACACACACACACACACAAAGGCACACAATAAAATTCACACACACACACACAGAGGCACGCAATTACAAACACACAGACACACACACACACACACACACACACACACACAAAGGCACACAATAAAATTCACATAGACACACACACAGAGGCACGCAATTACACACATACAGACAGACACACACACACAGGCATGCAATTACACACATACAGACAGACACACACACAGAGGCACGCAATTACAAACACACAGACACACACAGACACACACACACACACACACACACACACAAAGGCACACAATAAAATTCACACAGACACACACACAGAGGCACGCAATTACACACATACAGACAGACACACACACAGGCATGCAATTACCTGCACACACACACACACACACACACACACACACAGGCATTGCAGTGCATGTGATTCAGAATCACCAGCTCGAACTGTGTATGGAGTACCAGCGAACACAATAAAGCTAAAATCACTGATGAGTCAGCAAAAAGGTTCATTGAGTCAAGCCAACTTTGTGTGTTTCTTGGACAAAATTGTGGAGGCACACACATGGGAGGAAATTAAATTTCAGAGGAAAGGTACAAAGAACTCTACAGCGTCCCAAATTCACCCACAATACAATAACAAGGACAAGAGTTGGACGGCGGCACGAAATCCTTTGTGTCGAAAACAAAATTCAAAAGAACCCCCCCCCCCCACACGTATTATAAAACAAACATTTATTATAAAGACACAAACAAAACATGCTAGGCCAAAGCAGGGCCTACAGAAGATGACTAACCCTAGGCTACTACAAGTAGTCATCATTCTCCCATGTACTCTGACCTGAAGCCTAACCAAAATGTGCAGAACATTACCTGTCCCAACACCATACATAAAGACAAAAAAAGGAAATCCCCAAACAAAGCCACAAGTCTGTAACGTTGTGCAGGATCCAGCCACAAAACTGCTCTGCAAAAAAATCTTCCTTCAACTGTAGCAGACTTATGTTGGGCCACAGGCAGGGTTAATTTAATGACCAGCACACAAGAAATGCACACATGTACACACACATGCATTTTACCAAGGGCTGGTGTGGCGTGAGTGTGTGTGGTGCACGTGATGTGAGCAGAGCCAGATATGACGTAGAGATGGATAAGAGCTGAACAAGCATTGAGTAATGAATGAGTAAGGGTTGAGTAAGACATGAGTAAGAGATGTGTAAGAGATGAGTAAGACACGAGTAAGAGTTGAGTTAGAGTTGGGTAAGAGATGAGTAAGAGTTGGGTAAGAGTTGTGTAAGAGATTAATAAGAGTTGGGTTAGACTTGAGTAAGAAAAAAAGAGGGTGTGGAGCAGATGGGAGAAAAGGAAGGATGTACAAGAAAAAGCAACAGTTTTCATTCATAAAAACTGAACATCCCGGACAAACTTCATTTTGTGAGAAAGTTTGGTCAGTATTCCTGTGGATGGGCCCCACTATCTGGTATCTGATAAGGCTCTGTTCCAGTGTGTGGATGGGCCCCACGATCTGGTATCTGATAAGGCTCTGTTCCAGTGTGTGCATTTTACTGAAGGGTTGTCTTCATAACCAAGGAGTCTGCTGCCATCGCCCTGGCTCTCACGCCACATTGGAAAGCACTGTGACGTGTCTCTACGGCCCGCACCATGGACCTCAGCTACCAAAAATACATTTTAACATAGAATACACTAGCCATACCTGTATATATTGTTTATATTGTTTAAACACTTGGAACAGTAATATTGGATGAAGCTCCATCAGAACATGTTCCATTTTTTCATCTGTAAAGTATGTAACACTGGTTGACAATTAACAATTGAAACCTCAGTTCACACAGTATTATCTTCACACTGAAGATCATCTATCAAGTAATGATTGAGACAACAGACAAGAGTCTATTTGGCTCCACCAACAAGTATAGTTCCTTCAGGAGTCCAGTTTTTCTCCTACCATAGACATTAGTGGGCCGTCCACTAATCACAAACAACCGTCCACTAATCACGAACAGCCATCCACTAATCACAAACAGCCGCCAACTAATCACAAACAGCCGTCCACTTATCACAAACAGCCGCAAACTAATCACGAACAGCCGTCCATTTATCACAAACAGCCGTCCACTAATCACGAACAGCCATCCACTTATCACGAACAGCCGTCCACTAATCACGAACAGCCGTCCACTTATCACGAACAGCCGTCCACTAATCACGAACAGCCGTCCACTAATCACGAACAGCCTTCCACTTATCACGAACAGCCGTCCACTAATCACAAACAGCCGTCCACTAATCACGAACAGCCGCCCACTTATCACGAACAGCCGTCCACTAATCACGAACAGCCGTCCACTTATCACGAACAGCCGCCCACTAATCACGAACAGCCTTCCACTTATCACGAACAGCCGCCAACTAATCACGAACAGCCGTCCACTAATCACGAACAGCCGCCCACTTATCACGAACAGCCGTCCACTAATCACGAACAGCCGTCCACTAATCACGAACAGCCGCCCACTTATCACGAACAGCCGTCCACTAATCACAAACAGCCGTCCACTTATCACGAACAGCCGTCCACTAATCACGAACAGCCGCCCACTAATCACGAACAGCCGTCCACTTATCACGAACAGCCGCCCACTAATCACGAACAGCCTTCCACTTATCACGAACAGCCGCCAACTAATCACGAACAGCCGTCCACTAATCACGAACAGCCGCCCACTAATCACGAACAGCCACCCACTAATTGCCGAACCAGGTAGCTGCTGCCAAACATAAAACATTTCCAGCCAGCTGACTTTTTTTTTTTTTGGTATGCTGCTTCTCCAGACTCTGATCGCTTTATTGATGTAAGGAGCCTTTGAATCCAATGGAGCAGAGCCAACATTATGAAACAAAAGATAAAGTGTAACTTGCAGTTGCCATTGGCCACAGCAGAGTGCCGATCTGCTACAAAGGCAAATTTGTGCAATTTGCAGAGTTATGCTTCGTTCTGATTCTTCTAGCAAGTGAGATTATTACAACAGAATAATGGCAAACAAAATACATATGGCTATTTATATTTTGTTATTGTGAGCAGCCTCTCATTCTGATCGCCGTATCGATGTGGACTGTCGTTTTGAAACTCGTTTGTCTACTCTGCTTTACAAAATTAAACTTCAGCTTGTTCGCGTGCTTGTACAGACACACACACACACACACAAAGGCACGCAATTACATACACACAGACACAGACACACACACACACACACAAAGGCACACAATAAAATTCACACACACACACACACAGAGGCACGCAATTACAAACACACACACACACACACACACACACACACAAAGGCACACAATAAAATTCACATAGACACACACACAGAGGCACGCAATTACACACATACAGACAGACACACACACACAGGCATGCAATTACACACATACAGACAGACACACACACAGAGGCACGCAATTACAAACACACAGACACACACAGACACACACACACACACACACACACACAAAGGCACACAATAAAATTCACACAGACACACACACAGAGGCACGCAATTACACACATACAGACAGACACACACACAGGCATGCAATTACCTGCACACACACACACACACACACACACACACACACACACACAGGCATTGCAGTGCATGTGATTCAGAATCACCAGCTCGAACTGTGTATGGAGTACCAGCGAACACAATAAAGCTAAAATCACTGATGAGTCAGCAAAAAGGTTCATTGAGTCAAGCCAACTTTGTGTGTTTCTTGGACAAAATTGTGGAGGCACACACATGGGAGGAAATTAAATTTCAGAGGAAAGGTACAAAGAACTCTACAGCGTCCCAAATTCACCCACAATACAATAACAAGGACAAGAGTTGGACGGTGGCACGAAATCCTTTGTGTCGAAAACAAAATTCAAAAGAACCCCCCCCCCCCACACGTATTATAAAACAAACATTTATTATAAAGACACAAACAAAACATGCTAGGCCAAAGCAGCAGGGACTACAGAAGATGACTAACCCTAGGCTACTACAAGTAGTCATCATTCTCCCATGTACTCTGACCTGAACCCTAACCAAAATGTGCAGAACATTACCTGTCCCAACACCATACATAAAGACAAAAAAAAGGAAATCCCCAAACAAAAAGCCACAAGTCTGTAACGTTGTGCAGGATCCAGCCACAAAAAACTGCGAAGACAAACATTTTAACAATGACACAGTCTTTCGGAGATGGTTTGTAGATATGTGGAGGTCTCCTCCTTCGCTGAAATAAATGGCATCGGCATGGATGCAAAACGCTGTGCAGCGAAGGTGTTAGTCAGTACAGCAGGGGGCCATGGAACCATAGATGTTGGGCTTGAAGCCAGATCGCTCGCTGTGTGCCAAATCTAGTGTTATTTCCCGCAACCTCCCCTGCAGAGAAACCCTGGCCGTTTAACCACAAGCACATGATTTTTATCATGTGTTTTATTAGTACAATCGGACAGATTCTAGAGAAAAATGGATGGTGAAATAAGGTACACTCTGCCAGCAAGCTTAACCCTTTAAGTTGTGAGATCGCAAATGTATGAGTATAATATTCTTAACTGAACATTCTGTTGCTGATGTAAACCTTGTGGTGGACTTTTTCTGCAATTGAGTGATAACAAATCTGATCATTTCAGTCTTACACATATTGAATAATAAATATTAAAAAAAACTTTATTATTCCCACATGTAATTGACAGAGAATTTGCTTCTTAAAGTTAAAGGGTGAAGACAAACATTTGGAGACTGTTGGAGAAACAGAGAGATAGAGATGGAAAGACAGAGATGGAGGGAGAGAGGGAGGGAGGGCTAGAGACAGCAAGAGAAAGATAAGAGACAGAGAGAC
Organism: Anguilla japonica; assembly: GCA_025169545.1. NCBI lineage: Eukaryota > Metazoa > Chordata > Actinopteri > Anguilliformes > Anguillidae > Anguilla > Anguilla japonica. The sequence goes on along the minus strand of JANEZO010000046.1, from coordinate 38,242 downwards.
AATATGAGAGGGAGGGAGAGTGAGAAAGCGAGAGAGTAAAAAGAGGGAGATAACAGAATGAAACAGAAACAGAGAGAAAGAGTGAGGAAAAGAGAGAAAGAGAAAGGGAGGGAGAGACAGAGAGAGAGAGAAGGAGTGAGAGAAAGAGAAGGAGGGACACACAGTGAAATGTCCAGAGGGAGGGGTGAGAGACAGAGGGATGAGAGACATAGAGATAAATAGAGAGGAGAGAGGGAAAGAGAGATTTGTCCACTGGCCGTGGGTCCCCCTGCGGAGCTGTTGGCCACAGTCGGCACTGACACAGCCTGGGTTTGTAACCCGACCCCAAAAAACAATGGGCCACCCGGCGACCCCTCAGAGGGTGAGTTTGACATCATGTTGCCCCCTAAGTAGGTAAAATGGCTGTATTTTTTTTTAACAAAACATGGTTTCTCCACCCCAGCCGATCAGTCTGGTCATAATAGTTCTGTCAGTTATTCTGTTGTATTATGCACTGTTTTCACCGTATTTGCTAGGTTAATTTCTCTGGTCAGGTTTCTAATCTAGTTATCCTTTAATTTCCTGCAAGAGTGCAACTTATTTTTGCTCTCGTTTCCCTATACCGTCTGCGCACTGTCGGTATTATCGTGCAAATTAAAGCTTAAATGTGTAGTGATTGAGACCAGGATTTGGAAAAAGAAAATAATTATGAATTAATAGTGCGATCACAGGAATGGTATCACATGACGCCCGTCACCCTGCATTTTGGCCTGGATACCCCATTAAAAATAACCACCTCCACAATCTTCATGACCTCTCATGGCGCCCTCTGGTGGATAAAAAATTCCCAACCCTGTTCCAGAGGAAATACAGTCCTGGAGGTTTCAGTGTGAGCCCTGATTTGGCACACCTGGTTCTACTAATTGGCAGCTCAATGAGACTATTCTAGCTGTTGAAGGAAGTGTGCTTCGTTAGGGTTTTAGTGAAAACCTACAGGATGGCAGATCTCCAGAAATAGGGTTGGGAACCACTGCTCTGATGGCAGGCACCAGCAGATTCTCAGATTGTATATGGATGAACGTGCATGTATATATTTCTGTAAATATTTGTCCTGATATTTATTATGTGCGACAGGTGATGGAAATACTGTACACTGTGGGGAAAACGGATCAGTACGGCTTCACTTTGACGTGCAGTGATAGAACACGTTAGAGCAGTGGTTGCCAGTCATGTTCCTGGAGATCTGCCGTCCTTCCGTAGGTTTTCACTTAAACCCTAACAAAGCGCACCTCATTCAACAGCTAGACGTCTGACTGAGCCGCCAATTAGTAGAGTCAGGTGTGCCAAATTACACGTTCAAACAAAAACCTACAAGATGGTGGATCTCCAGGAACAGGGTTTAGAACTTTTTCTCCACAAGAGGGGGCCATGGGCATGTAAATTGCAAGACGGGACCCAAACATAGACATGTACATTTAACTAGACAGGGAAAAAAAATTCTGTGTCCCTCCCTCTCTTTCTCTCACTCCTCTCTCTTTCTCTCTCTCCCTCTCTCCCTCACTCTTTCTCTCTCTGTTTCTATTTCCCTCTTATCTCCCTCTTTTTTCTCTCTTGGTTTCTCTCTATCCCTCCCTCTCTTGTCATCTCTGTCTCTTTTCTCGTGCTGTCTCTATAACTTCCTCCCTCCATCTCTGTCTTTCTGTCTCTATCTCTTTCTTTCTCCCTCCCTCTCTCTCGCTCTCTCTCTCTCTCTCTTCTTCGGTAAACTGGTATTACAGTGTCTCGTTGCTCTCTAGCAGCCCCTGCTGGTCAGTTGGGCGCGCGCGCGGTTCTGGTCGTTGAACTGCACAGGAAGTGTCTGCCTCTGCCTCCCGTCTGAGCGCGACTGACTCGGGCCTCAGGCTGTGGCGTGATTGGAGGAAGCGGCGGATGACATCACGCGCCGCGGAGGAGAGCACGCGGTTTGCCCCGCGCTCTCCCGCGTCGATGGCGGGGGGTCGGCGTAGTGAGCGCCGATGGATACCGCTGCTCGCTACAGAAAACGGGACAAAGAGGTGATCTTTAAAAATAACTTGCGGAGAATTTGAAGCCTGAGCACGCTGGATTTCACTGAGCATTTCACTGTGCGACATCGTGTCATTGGCTCAGATTTGGCTCACAGGAAGCGACCTGGCTTCAAGCCCGAATATCTATGGTTCCATGGCCTCCTGCTGTACTGACTAACACCTTTACTGCACAGCGTTTGGCATCCACGCCGATGCCATTTATTTTAGTGAAGGAGGAGACCTGCACATATCTACAGACCACCTCAGAAAGACTGTGTCATTGTTCAAATGTTTGTCTTCACACACCTCCCACTCCACCCACTCACCCCACCACCCCCCACCACCCCCACAGAGGGATAAATCTGTTGGTCACATTTATACCTGAAGAACTTTCTGGACTTTGACTTATTTACCTTGATGCATCCAAACACCCGGCTCTGTTCAAACAGCAGTCACATGGGGCCCATCCATGGGGTCCAATGGCCACTGATACCAAAAACGACACCCCCCCCTTTCTCTCTCCACTCTTTCTTTTTCTCACTTTTTCTTTATTCTCCCTCTCTTTTTCTCTCTTCCTCCCTCCCTTCTGCTCTCTTTCTGTGTCCCTCTCTCTCTCTTTCTTTCTCTGTCGTTACCTCTTTCTTTCCCCCTCCCTCTTTCTGTCTCTCCCTCTTTCTTTCTTTGTCCCTCTCCCTCCCTCTCTGTCTCTCCCTCACTCAGTTTCCATGTCTGTCACTACCCACTCCCTCCCTCCCTCTCCCTCCTACCCTCTACCCTCTCTCTCCCTCTCTCTCTCTCTCTCTCTCCCTCTCTCTGTCCTCCCAGGGATAATGATTGACAGGGGCAGCGGGGTCAGTTTGCTTAACCGCTGCATTGGAGGGAAGAAGGCATAAACTCCAGCTCAGTGCGAGGAGAGAGAGATCCTGCCCGACTCTGCCTGACTCGGCCCGTTCTCCCAGTCATGGGTGTCCACGCAGCTCTCGTATTCTGCTCCTTCCTCCTTGCAGGTGAGCGTGTCCGTTGGGTCCTTGTTTTCCTCCCGAGTGACACCTTTCTTCCCACGTCCGGTGATAATGCGACACGGAGTCTTACTGATCTGCAATCTGTAATTCAAGGCGCGCTTGTCTTAATTTCGACTTGCGAATAGACGCATGTGCCGTCTCATCTTAACAGCACATGAGTCTTATTGATCTGCATTTAATTCAGGGGTTGCTTGTCTTAATTTCGACTTGCGAATAGACGCATGTGCCGTCTCGTCAGAGCAACGCACCAGGCTTGCAGAGTTCATTTTGGTGACTGCTGCTGACTCACCAAGCTCTGCTTGGATCCGCTTGCAATCTGAGCACAAATGCTTATTGAGTCCCATTGAGTCTGTTCTGAAGTCTCCTCAATTAATTAATGCCGTGTGTTTAATGTCGTGTTTATATTTTTTCTTGGACATTTTCCTTTTCTTTTAACCTCTGATGTTGCCCGACTGCTAATGCATAACTAAATAAACTCAGCATCATATCATATAGACAATATATAGAGTACGGAAGCAATGGTGCTTAACTGTGTAAAACCTGGTAGGCTTCCGGTGATAACCTCTTCCATGCTTTTATTTGCTAGGAACAGAGTAGCATAATGGTCAAGGAACTGGGTATGGAACTGAGGTCATAGGTTTGATTTCCATGTAGTGCACTACTCTTATACCCTTAGACAAGTTATCTAACCTGAATTTGCTCAATACATATCTGGTCATCTAAGCTGTGTGGTTTTCCCAGGTCTACTAGACACTTGAAATGTCATTTGAAATGTCTAGTGATATGAAATTATTTCTGGGTTACAGTCTAGTCTTGCGACGGCGGAAAAAAAATCTACCTTGTACCTGTGTGATAAATCGGTTTGAAAATAACATTTGCCAATAGCAGCAGAAAGCTGGCTAAATGAAAGAATAATCAAAGATACAGTATTTGGCAGACATTTTTAACTGTGCATCCACAGCAAAAAAATTTTTAGGGTAAATAAATCAGTAATAAAATCACTAAAATAAAATCAGTTTGTTTTAGTGATTTTATCCCTAATGGAGTATGTATAGTACTTAATGGAATCTATAAATACTGCAGAGTTCATTTAATGTCTAGAAATATTGCTTTGTGCCATGCAGGATGGTGAGGTAGCTTTGTGGTTTCAGTTTTGCTGATGGCGCTGCTCGATTTTGTCTGTAAATTTTGATAATCTGATCACGGTTCATCGGACAATATGTGCACATGTAGATTTTACATACATTATTTTTATTGATGATCCTGGGGGGATATTCTGTGGGGTACTTTGGCACTGAACACGCATCATGGGCAGTTGGGTCTCTTGTCAGTTTGACTGCTAGTGACGTCAGAGATGGGAGTGGCCATGTCCAGCAAATGGCATGTCTTAGCCGGCCAATCTGAACATCTGCCCCGCCCCTCCAAATCCTTGCCCCCTCGAACCCGATGTGACAGTGCCTTCTGTCACGTTCGGTCACGAAACAATTAATTAGGTCAGGACTGTGAAAACCTTAATTAGGTCAGGACTGTGGGGTCTTTTCTGTCATTCGGATAGTTAGAATGAAGCTGAGCTGCTGATAATCCAAACACAGACAAACCTTATAAATTAAATATATCACATAAAATACAGAATAAAATAACACTGTCCCATAGGCAGTCCTATGGAGTCTCCTCTTCCATACCATTTTAAGCTTTAACCCCTGGAAAAGTCAATTTTTTGGAGGTTTTTTTTCTTTAATTTTTAAAAATTCTGAGTAAGTGTTCTAGAACTCCATCAGTTTCAGTTGCTATTAGTGATTTTTACGCGGCATTAGAATGTTCAGTTAACAACATTCTCATCACAGATTTCACACCTTAACAAAGGGTTAATAATGAAATCTTCCTATCCATCTTAATGCAGTTCACCAGCCGATGGCTGATGACAATGAGCTGATGGTAAGTAGTCAGGGGCAACAGTGTGGCAGCAACTTCAATAACACGCACCTTCCTTTCTCTCTGCCCCCGTCCCTCCCCCAAAAGCCTCAGGGGATCCGCTGGCCCCCCCACAGAGCGCTGGGACCCAAACAGGTACGAGGACATGCGTCATTTGAGTCATAAGAGGACAGGTAGCGTTCAGTTCATTCTCGACACCGCTCATGATTTTGAAGTCAAAGTTCTGCAGCTACAAAATAACAGTAGGCTATTTAAGAAAAAAATAAGGCTGCACCAATGTCGATGTACGATTCAAATGAATGCAGTTTTTCTATTCTTTAAATTGATGAATTCTCATGTCACTTTCAAAGCTGGAAAAATTCTGAATGACATCATTCAGCAATCATTACATCTATTTCACACATTATTAATAATCACAACATTGTTTCATAAATCCTGAACATCTTGTGAGCAGTTGCAAGATAACACCCACCTCCCATCCCCCCCCCCCAAAAAAAAAAATCTTTTTTATTGTTATTATTCTTTTTTTTTAACTACCTGGAGTGTAACTCTTAGATGACAGGCTGTTGGCAGTTTACAGTAACAGACCTTGGAAGAAAAAGCTGTAAAAGTGGTGAGTCTGGTGGGTCAGCGGAGCTCGATCTGAGCCTTAAATAGAGAAGCCCTTACGGACTACAGCGCGTATAAACAGGGCGAGCAGCTGAGCATATTTCACGTTGACGGAAAAGCAGCCGTCCTCAGCCAGCCGGGGATAGCGTGAGCGCATTAAAAGAGCAGAGAAACACACTCAAGCTGCGTCACGGTCTGGACGTTGTGACCGTCCAAATGGAGCTTATCAGAGGTTCGTGTTTTAAGATGTCAAACCGCATATAAAACCTTCTCCGCGGAAGAATAAACACAAGCCTGTTACTCAAAGAGTACAACCTCCTATTGGGTCCCCCAAAATGGCCTCCGAAAGATAAACTTTAAGAAGCAAATTCACCTTTTTTCTGTCAATTAGATGGTGGAATAATAAAGTTTTTTTTTGTTGTTTTTTTTTTCGTAATTCAATGTGTGAAAGCCTGAAATGATCAGCTTTGTTATCGCTTGATTGCAGAAAAACCCCGCCATGAGGTTACACCGGCATCAGAATGTCCAGTTAAGGACATTCTAATCACACGTTTGCGATCTCACAACTGAAAGGGTTAAGCTTGCTGGCAGAGCGAACCTTATTTCACCATCCATTTTCTCCAGAGCCTGTCTGACCTCAGTAGAGTGAGCATAGTGATTTGAGTGTGACTCTTCATGTGGAAAATGTGTCCTCTGTGTTGCTCAGCATTTTAATTGGCTTGCGTAGACCCATGGTAGCTTAGGTGTTGAGGTAGGTGTGATGGGCATCAATCCATTACCTATACCCGCTTATCCTATAGCAGGGGGTGCTGGCGCCTATCCCAGCATGCATTGGGTGAGAGGCAGGAATACACCGTGGACAGGGCGCTAGTCTATCGCAGGGCACACACACCATTCACTCACACACTCACACACTCATACCTTTTTAGAGTCTCCAATTAGCCCACTTGCATCAGTATCAGACTTCCCCTTATGAGTTGAAAATATATTGCAATATATATATTTTAAAAACAAATACCAATATATTTTTGCTGGATTGATAGACAAAACTGTGGAGGGCATGAGATGATGCTAAGAAGAAGAAGAAGAAGAAGAAGAAGAAGTTTGGTTTATTTATTCAGTGCTGTTCTTGCAGTTTAAAACAGCCATACATACATTTTAAAAGAGAGAGAAAGAGAATTTTTTTTTGAATTTTTTTTTTTTTTTTTTTTTTTTTGAATTTTTATCCATCCTTTATTCCTACACTCAACACACCACTGCCATTACATACCTTGCATCACATAAAAAGGACAATACACCAAGAAATCAAAAGTTCAAAACTAACATTAAAAACCCACAAGTCTACCACAAAAAAAAAAAAAAACCATTAACAAAAACACAAGTCTACCACAAAAATAAAAAATAAAAATAAAAAATGCAATAAATAGATAAAAATAAAAAAAACATAGTCAAGTTCATCCTATTCCATCTGCAAACAGTAATTCATTTCCTTCCACTGAACATAAGACACCCTTAAGACACCACACACTCTGAAACACATTCAAACTCTCCATTACTTTGTGATATTGAAACTCCATCAACACCCTATGCCTGATCATACCCCTTAGCACAACCACCACATCTTGCCTATCCCCTCCACCAATTGTGTTTTTACGACTTGTGTAAATTGCCATCTTTGCTTGCCCCAAAATGAAATTAATAAGTTGGCATTTTACTCTTTTCTTCGGCTTATAAGGGAAACCAAGGATAAAAACCTTGTTAGTGAAAATTTCCCCTAGAAGCTGAAATAATCCTCCCAAAAAAGAAAATAGAGCTGGAAGCCTGACACATTCCAAAAAACAATGGAAAACAGTTTCCCTAGCCATACAGAAGGGACAATGTTGGGACACAGCTGGGTTCAACACTGAAATAAAGCTGTTAACTGCGATGATCCCATGCAGCACCCTCCATTGTAAATCCCCAACCCTCTTGGCTAACGGTGGTTTGTATAGTGCCCTCCATGCTGGTTTTTCCCCCCTCTCCAGCCCCAAATAAGCCCTCCATGGAGTATCTGTAAGAGAGGTTAGTTTTTTTCCATGAATGACCTTTACCAGTATTATATAAAACAGCTTCCCTTTAGCCACCTCCAGGACTACTTTGTCTGTTCTCTGTAGGTCGATGAAAGGACCTGAAAATACAGGTCCAGAAAGCCTGGGAGAAACCAACAGCCCAGGGAATGGATCCCCTGCGTTGTGAGGGCCTGATTTAGCAGCAGAATCTCTTAGCAGCTGCCTTTCCTCCTCAGACAACACCTTTCTCCATCCCTCCCTCCAGGACTCTGGAGGCATATCTTTCTGACCTGACCCCAATGCTTAGTCCTAAATTCTCCGCCTTGTCCAGCTCTGGCCCAGCTGTGTCAATTACCTGCCGCAACTTGATAGTCTTTGCGGCACAGAGTAGTTCTGTCAGCTGTGGCAAAGCTGCACAGCTCACATCCAGTCTGGACCCATGCACTATTGGTTCTTCAAGGAGCCAGTAAGCAGATGTAGCCGGACCTGTCCGGCGGTGCACCAGGAGTCCCCACGCACGTAACAGTCCTTTGTAAAAATCCGGTAATCCATTCAGACTAAGCCCTTTGCAGTTCATGAAGAAAATTGTTTTGTCCAAGCCCAACCCGCCTGCTCGTTGTAGAATAGCACAGGCTAAAGGTCTCCAGACTACATTTTTTGGGCCATAGAGCAGTCTCTGAATAAACTGTAGCCTGAAAGCAGCCCCCCTGCTTCCCAGATGTACTAGGCCTTGCCCCCCCTCCTCCTTGGGCAGGTACAGGACGCTCTGGGGGATCCAGTGTAACCGGTCCCAAAAGAAGTCCACTATCACTGCCTGTACTTGGGCTAGTAGCCCGGGAGGAGGGTCCATGCAAGCCAGGCGATGCCACAGTGCTGTTGCCACCAGATTGTTAATAATTAGTGTCCGCCCTCGATAAGACATCTGTGGTAGCAGCCATTTCCACTTCTTCAGACGACCCTCTACCATTTCTAGTACTCCTTCCCAGTTCTTTTTTGTGATGGCATCGTCTCCTAGAAATATTCCCAGGTACTTCAGCCCACCACGCTTCCACTGTAGACCTCCTGTCAGAGTAGGTGGCCCTCCTCTCCATTCCCCCACTAGCACTGCCTCACTCTTACCCCAGTTAACTTTTGCAGATGAGATGGCCTTAAAATCCTTAATTATGCTGTTCAGCACATCAACATCTCTTTGACCAGTAATAACAACAGCAACATCATCCGCGTAAGCAGATAGCTTAATATGTGCCGTGCTATTTGGAACTTTAAAACCTTTAATTTCTGCCCTTATCTTGCTCAACAAAGGTTCAATGGCTAAGGAGTATAACATCCCACTCAGTGAGCACCCCTGCCTTATACCCCTACTCACCTTAAAGGGGGCACTCAAACCACCGTTCACCTTCAGCACACTCTCGATGTCTCGATACAGCACCTTAATCTTTTCAATAAAACTATTATTGAAGCCAAAAGCCTCAAGGGTTTTCCATAAATAATGGTGTTCAACCCTATCAAATGCCTTCTCTTGGTCTAAGGAGATGAGGCCAATATCAGTTCCCAATTGCCCACAGATTGCTAAAAAATCACGGATTAAAATGACATTGTCAGTAATTGTCCTGCCAGGCACACAATAGGTCTGGTCTGCTCCAATAACTTGCCCCATCACTTCTCTCAACCTGTTAGCGAGAGCCTTAGAGAGGATCTTATAATCTGTGCAGAGCAACGCCACAGGTCTCCAGTTTTTTATTTCCCTAGGATTACCCTTTTTTGGTAGCAATGTTATTACTGCTCTCCTACAGCTCACTGGCAACAGTCCCCCATTCAAGCTGGTGTTCAATACTGTTACCAGGTCTTCACCCAGCACATGCCAAAAGGTCTTATAAAAGTCTGCTGGCAGCCCATCAATCCCAGGAGCCTTCCCAGTCTCCATGCCCTGTAGCGCTGCATAGAGCTCCTGTTGGGACAGAAGTCCTCCCAGTTCTCTGTCTGCCTGTAATTTTGGAAGTCCATCATGAAAGACATGGGCCACTTCTGTCTGTTCTCCCCACTCACTCATGTAGAGTTCAGAAAAGAAGTCCACTGCTCTTTTCCTAATTGCGCTTGGTTCTAAAAGTTCCTGCCCTGTGGTAGAATTCAAACAGTGCATATATCTGCTCTGGCCATTTTTCTTCTCTAATCCAAAGAAAAACTTTGATGGGGCATCCATCTCTGCTATACTTTGGAATCTTGACCGAACCAGAAACCCCTGAGCTCGTATGCGTACCAGGTCAACCAGGGAGGCTTTTTTTTTGCCTGTAGAGCTTGAAACGTCTCTCTATTCCTTGAGGTCTCAACCAAAGATTGAAGGGATTCAATTTCAATTTCTAAAGCTTTCATAGATTGTGTGATGTCTCGTGTGACACCGAGAGTGTACTGCATACACAGCTGTTTGATCTGTACTTTCCCACAGTCCCACCATTGCTGTAAAGATGAATAACATTGCTTCTGTTTTTTCCATGTCCTCCAAAAGAACTCAAAAACCTGCCTGAAATTAGCATCTTGCAGGAGTGTGGTGTTAAAGTGCCAATACGCACTACCAGGCTTAATTGCTTGCAATGAAAATGTCCCTGATACCAAACTGTGATCAGAGAACCCCACGGGAGTAATAATACACTGCTTAATTGCACTACCTTGATGTCCAAACACATAGATTCTGTCCAGTCTCGCCATTGAAATAACATTGTCTCTCATGTGCATCCAAGTATATTGTTTCTGCTGCCCATGGACATGTCTCCAGACATCACATAACTCATGAGTCTCAATGATCTTACAAATCATTCTACTGGATGGTACATGTGGCTCATTGTGATTCCTATCCAGTGTGTACTGTGCTGTGCAATTAAAATCTCCAGCAACATACAAAAGGTCATCAGTACTACATTTAGATAGCATATCATTAAGTTTATTTAAAAATAGCATTCTCTCTGGCCCATTTGTTGGGGCATAGACATTAATAAAAACAATATTCATATTCTCAAATTTTGCTGTCACCTTCAAAAGTCTACCGCCCACCATCTCTTCCACATCACATGAGAGGGGAGAGAGGGATTTTGAAAATAAAATAGCCACACCTGCACTGGTTGAGCTCTTATGACTAAGAAAAATGTCACCCTCCCACTCTTTCCTCCAATCAACCTCATTTGTTGAGTCACTATGTGTTTCTTGGGCAAACACAACATCAATATGCTTTTGTTTTATTAACTGTAAGAAAATTCCTCTTTTTTTACTGTCCCGTGCCCCATTTAGATTAATGGTTGCTATCCTAGCCTCAGCCATTAATGATAGAAAAGTGTTTGTGACGACAACAAAAATAAAAAAAACCATAAGAGGGCTCAGCTTATTCTTGTTCATCATCATTTTGTTTTAGTTGGTCTTTTGCCTTCTGCACGAGTTTAACAAGCCTGTATATTTCAGGGTGAGGGAAAGCCCCTTCCCCTTTGATTTTCATATGAACCTTTACTGAGTTCACGAATAACTTTAGGTCTGGGAAGTGCTCTTTAATTTTAACCCCCTTTTGATTTTTTGTTGTTTTCAAAAAAGCAATAATTTCCTCAACACTGTAGCCGTCTTTAACCGCAATCCCACTTGCTGTAGAGGAATCAGAGGCATATTCGTCATCACTGGAGTCTACCACACTAGAAACTGGCTCCTCCCCCCCTCGTCTCCCGTTCCCGCTGGTGATTGGTCAACTTTTTTTTGTTTTTGCACTACGTCTGCTTGTGCGCCTGTGTTTCCGTTTTACAGCGGGTACTTTAAAACTTACCCCATCATTTATAGACTCACCATCTTCGGTTTCATGTGTAACGGTATTATCTGTAATTAATTCTGATGCATTTTCTTGTTCTTTTGCCCCTTCTTCCTCCCCCCATATTTTCCTCTACAAACCGTTCGCGACGTTTCAGACGCGTCAGTGCCAGGCTCTGCATTGCTTTTCCCCTGTCCAGCTTTCACCATTTCCCCGGTTTCCCTGTGGTTATTCCCCGCGGTGTCTGATGTAGACGCTTCTACAACAGACGGCTCAGGCGTTTCTGTAGCCAATTCGGTGCTATCTGCTCGCTCTTTGTGCGGGCAGGATCGGGCTAGATGACCTTCCCCCTTTGCACACAAAACACTTAAAGTTGTCAGAAGTTGCATATACGGTGTAATCAAAGTTATCAATCCGAAAATTAAAAGACATAGCGAAGTGATCTGTATCGGCGTTTAATATCATGTACACCTGTCTTCTAAAGGACATGACATGTTTTAAAAGCGGGGACTGAAAGCCACCATGTAGTGTTTTTATCGGTGTAACTAATTTTCCATGCCTAGATAAAGCCTGTGTTAACATTTCGTTTGTTACCATCGGCGGCATATTTGACAACGTGATCCTTCTCGCTGGATTGACGAGAGGAAGAACCACGGTAAAAGTTTCTTTAATTACAATTCCGCGTTCAACTACGGTGTTTACTTTCTCGATGTTATCTAAAAACATCACAATGCCTTTATTCATTCTCGCTGCAAATTTAATAGACCCGTGTCCGATCACCTCCGCAACAGCTAATGTACACTCCTCTACTGAACAAGGTACACTCGGGGCGGCTTTGATGCCATGCCGCCGCGTTAGCTGTTCACCCCCTGCGGCCGCAGCCGCCGCCGCCGCCATATCAGCCAGCAAAGCTGGCCGACTGTTTCCTTAAATTCCCAACTACTTTTAACGGTGTTTGAACAGAAAATCAGAGAAGAAAACAGTGCAATTGTTGTTGTAAAAAAAAAGGCTCACCAGTGTAGAATAAAGGAAAGGAAAGAAAAGTTTGTAAATTGCTCACCGAATTGTGCTCCAGCCACTCTCACTCACGCACCCACTCACCACACCCACTCCCAGCATGCAGCAGGAGAGACAGAGAGAGAGAGGGAGAGAGAGAGAGAGAGGCGGAGACTCTCCCGCGAACGAGAGCCGGGCCCGGTCTGTGGGCTGTGAACAGCAGGTGGGTCAAAGTTTGAATTTAATCTCAGCCCCCAATCTGTCATTCACTCACGTTCCCGCGGAAACCAAAGGCACGAAGTAAAAATACGAACGCAACAAGAGTCTCCAATTAGCCCACTTGCATCAGTATCAGACTTCCCCTTATGAGTTGAAAATATATTGCAATATATATATTTTAAAAACAAATACCAATATATTTTTGCTGGATTGATAGACAAAACTGTGGAGGGCATGAGATGATGCTAAGAAGAAGAAGAAGAAGAAGAAGAAGAAGTTTGGTTTATTTATTCAGTGCTGTTCTTGCAGTTTAAAACAGCCATACATACATTTTAAAAGAGAGAGAAAGAGAGAGAGAGAGACAGAGAGAGAAAGAGAGAGAGAGAGAGAGATCATTGTATGAAATAGCACAGGGGTCCTCAATCTTATCCAGAAAGGGCCGGTGTGGGTGCAGGCTTTCATTCCAACCAAGCAGTTACACACCTGATTCTACTAAACAAACACTAGAGTCCTTGCTAAGGACCTTGATTAGTGGAATCAGGTGTGTAACTGCTTGGTTGGAACGAAAGCCTGCACCCACACCGGCCATTTCCGGACAAGACTGAGGACCCCTGAAATAGCATGTGTTCAAGGTAAAACGGGTGTGGGGGTGTGGGGTGGGGGGGGCTCTCTCTCTCCGTACCTGCCGCAGGTGAGCAGACGCCAGTCCTCTCGGTCGAGCCTCGCAGCGCCGTGGTCCGGCAGGGCGCCTCCGTCAGCTTCCGCTGCAGCGCCCAGGGCGGGGCGGCCAGCCTGGAGTGGAAAAAAAACAACAACCAGGCGCTGCTGGGTAGGCTGAACCGCCGCCGTTACGTTGCGTTGCGTTTATCTGGCAGACGCTTTCTGTCCGAAGCGACGTACGATAAGCGCACACCGCTGGTCGTTCGAACAACTGCAAGAACGAAGGTTCGAATAAGGTGCAAATGCTCATTTTGTGACGGTCACTCATAGCCACGAACACGTTGAGTCCAGTTCACGTCACAGCGAACGTTACTCTCGCCTGACCTACGCTATAAGTCGGACCTGGAGGCGTGGCGAGCTTACGACATCAAGGTAACGATGCAAAGCGCAATGGCTGCTGGGATGGAACCGCGGTCCAGCAACCGCAAGCTCGCGGTACCGACGCCCCTAACGTCACGTCGCGCAAATCGCCCGTTCGACTCGGGCAAGGTCAGCGAGGCGAAGGTTAGCTAATGTTAGCTAACGTCCACAAACAAATTCAAACTTTCTCCTGTTCGCTGCTAAAGTTAGCTTACAGACTGAAGAGATAGCAAGTGCGCAGGAAAAAAAAGCCTGCCGAAGAACAGCTGAGAGAAGAAGTCCACAATGCAGTTAAAATTCATTTTAGTACATATTTAGTACACATTTTCCTCTCATAGTAATATTTGGTCATTTTACAAAACAATCTGAGACTAATCCAACATATCAATTGCTCCCTTTCTCATTGTTCTCTTAATTAAGTCATTGGCAAGCAACATAGAAACTTCAGTTTGAAATCGACGAACAGTAACTGTTGCAAACCTTCACTGCAAATTAATTTTCTCTTAGAATGACAGAATTTACATTTTCAAGCTTAATTAATGTTTTTTCTTAATCGCAAATTAAATTTCTCCCAGAGATGTCAGTGTAGGATTGTTCTCTTTGAGCAAGATGGAGAGGATCACTGATACACATCTGTGTGTGTGTGTGTGTGTGTGTGTGTGTTTTGGGGTCTCTAACATTCCACACACACGGAATGACCTCTGACCTTTGACCTCTGACCGCAGACAACGTTAAAGTCGGACCAGACGGCTCCGTCCTCACCATCGCCAGCGCCCGCCCTGGTAACCATGGCACCTACCGCTGCGTGGGCACCAGCGCGCACGGAAAATCCCAGAGCTCCGCCTCCCTGACCGTTCACTGTGCGTACGGCCACGCCCACTCCATCACAGGGAACAGTCGTCAAGGCCTGGGACACTAGGACAAGGGAGAGGGTGGAGTAGAAGTTTAGGAGTAGGATTCTTTTGAACATCAGTCATTTTTCAAGGGGATTGACACTTTTGACTAGCAATCCGTTTTGAATGGGTTGATATTCTTGATCGCTGATAACTTTCTTAAGGTGTTTAGCCCGTTCAAATAGTGACTGATTTTGGTGGTATTTATCCGTTAGAATAGCACTAGTTTTTGAACGGATGGGGTTTTCTGTAAGGACAGTTTTTACGGGGGGGTACATACTAAGGGCTGGGGTGTTTACCTCGTTTCCCAGATTCCCCGAAGGTACAGGCCACCCCCAAGAGCCCGGCGCGGGTGCGGATTGGCGAAGCCATCGACCTGGAGTGCCACGCCACGGGACGGCCGCGCCCAACTGTCACCTGGCACAGGGAGGGGGGCGCCAAGACGGGCACGAGCAGCTCCACCGAAGCCAAGGCCACGGTGCAGGTTAGCACTCGTTAGCACTGCACTGTTCACCATCTGTCATAAAACCCGTAAGAGACACACTGAGTTACTCTAGTGCAGTGGTCTCCAACCCTGGTCCTGGTGAGCTACAGGGTCTGCTGGTTTCTGTTTTCACCTTAAAATCAGCACCCAATCGAGACCAAAGACACCAGGTGAGTTGAGTTAACTGTGTAATCGACTGCTCTAATTGATTCATGACGTGCAGAGTCGCTATGAAAACCAGCAGACCCCCTAGCTCTCCAGGACCAGGGCTGGAGACCGCTGCTCTTGTGTCTATCATAAATCCGAAAGAGAAACACTGTGCTGCTTTAGTGTCTATCATAAACCCATTTGAATCATCAAATGCATCAAATTTAAAACATTGGTCCTAGCATACCAGGCAGTCAAGGGATCAGCCCCAGCATACCTCCACAAGATATTCAAACCCTACATGCCAGCCAGATCCCTTCGTTCTGCTACCTCAGGACGCCTGGCACCTCCCCGTCTTCGCACCTGCACCTCCAGATCACGTCTCCTGTCTGTTCTGGCCCCACGATGGTGGAATGACCTCCCCGTGGAGGTCAGAACAGCTGAGACACTGACCCATTTCAAACGACAACTGAAGACTCACCTCTTCAGGCTGCACCTCTCCCCTTCCCTCCCTACCCCCCTGTAAATGACTGTAAGCTTAGGGTTGTAACTAGGCAGCTGTTTTGTAGGTGACTTAGGTGCATTAACTGTCTTAATGCAGTGGAGTTAAAAAAAAAAAAAAATACAAGCAGTAATTGTTGCCGTTCTCGTTGTATTAGTGTTAATCAGTTTAACCTTCAGGGTCCAAGTTGATCTATGCGGTTGTTCCCTGCACTTGGACCGGTACTTCTCTCTAGGGTTTTCGTCATACTTGTTCCTGGTTATGGTTATACACTTTGATGTACGTCGCTCTGGATAAGAGCGTCTGCCAAATGCCTGTAATGTAATGTAATGTAATGTAATGAATCACACTGCGCTACTCTAAGTACACTTTTAGTTATCTGACCCTGTCTAACTCACCTGCCCCACTCCAGGTGCAGGCCGCGCGTTCGGAGGACGCCGGGGTGTACGTCTGCAAGGCGGAGAACAGCGAGGGGACAGTGGAGCTGAAGGTGCAGGTGACCGTGGAGGGTGGAGCCCAGGCTCCCACCCCGCCCCGAGCCTCCATCCTCCAGGCCGACATGGTGAAGGTGGAGGGGGACTCCGTCACGCTCCAGTGCCAGGCCACCGGTGACCACCTCCCTCACCAACCACACACATAACCCCCCCCCCCGCCCGCCCCCACCACACCTATGTCACCACAAACATAACCCCCCCCCACACCTCCCTAACCACACATAACCCCCCCCCACACCTCCCTCACCACAAACATAACCCCCCCCCCACACCTCCCTAACCACACATAACCCCCCCCCCCCACACCTCCCTCACCACACACAACCCCCCCCCCCACACCTACCTCACCACACACATAACCCCCCCCCCCACACACCTCCCTAACCACACATAACCCCCCCCCCACACCTCCCTCACCACAAACATAACCCCCCCCCCCCACACCTCCCTCACCACAAACATAACCCCCCCCACACCTACCGCACCACACACATAACCCCCCCCCACACCTCCCGCACCACACACAACCACCCCCCCCCACACCTACCTCACCACACACATAACCCCCCCCCCCCCACACACAGCCCTCACCACAAACATAACCCCCCCCCACACCTCCCTCACCACAAAACATAACCCCCCCCACACCTCCCTCACCACACACAACCCCCCCACCCCCCCCCCACACCTCCCTCACCACACACATAACCCCGCCCCCCCCACACCTCCCTCACCACACAAAACCCCCCCCCCCCACCACCCCCCCCAACACACCTCCCTCACCACACACATAACCCCGCCCCCCCCACACCTACCTCACCAACACACATAACCCCCCCCCCACACCTCCCTCACCACACACAACCCCCCCCACACCTCCCTCACCACACACAACCCCCCCCCCCCCCACACCTCCCTCACCACACACAACCCCCCCCACACCGCCCGCACCACACACAACCACCCACACACCGCCCTAACCACACACAACCCCCCCTCCCTCCACACACCTACCTCACCACACACATAACCCCCCCCCCCCCCACCTCCCTCACCACACACAACCCCCCCCACACCTACCTCACCACACCACATAACCCCCCCCCACACCTACCGCACCACACACATAACCCCCCCACACCTACCTCACCACACACATAACCCCCCCCACACCTACCCCCACACACCTCCCTCACCACAAACCTAACCCCCCCACCTACCTCACCATACACATAACCCCCCCACCTACCTCACCACACACATAACCCTGCCCCCCCCACACCTCCCTCACCACACACAACCCCCCCCCCCCCCCCCCCCACACACCTCCCTCCCTAACCACGCACACATAACCCCGCCCCCCCCACACCTCCCTCACCACACACAACCCACCCCACCCCACCCCCCACACACATCCCTCACCACACACTGGAACAGAATCTTAACAGATACCAGACCATGGGGCCCATCCACACACTGGAACAGATTCTTAACAGATACCAGACCATGGGGCCCATCCACACACTGGAACAGATTCTTAACAGATACCAGACCATGGGGCCCATCCACACACTGGAACAGATTCTTAACAGATACCAGACCATGGGGCCCATCCACACACTGGAACAGAGCCTTAACGGATACCAAACCATGGGGCCCATCCACACACTGGATCCGAGCCTTAACAGATACCAAACCATGGGGCCTATCCACACACTGGATCAGAGCCTTAACAGATACCAGACCACGAGGCCCATCTACACACTGGAACAGAGCCTTAACAGTATGACCATTTACATAGTAGTGCCGATTCTTAACAGGATGAGGAGCCCAGCAGCTTTGTTGAGTGCAATGTTCTTGCGTTCTGCTTCCCAGGGTACCCCACTCCAACCATTGCCTGGTCCAAGCTGCGGGCCCCGTTGCCCTGGCAACACAGAGTGACGGACGGCACCCTGTTCCTGCAGAACGTGGGCCGGCAGGACTCGGGCCAGTACATCTGCAACGCTACCAACACTGCTGGGTTCCATGAGGCAACGGTGCAGGTAGAGGTGGAGAGTAAGTACAGCCTCCCCACGCCCCTCCAACCTGGGACAGGAGTGCTCACCAAACTTTCTCACAAAATGAAGTTTGTCCAGGAAGTCCAGATTTATGAATGAAAAATGATGTTCCTTTTTCTTGTACATATTTCCTTTTCTCCTTCTTCTTTCTCTATCTTTTCTCCTCTTTTTCTTCATTCTCTTCTCTCTTTCCCGTCTCTATTGCTTTTTCTTCTCTCTCTCACCCTCACTCTCTTCACCCCCTCTTTCTCTCCTCCTCCTTCCTCTCCTCTCTCCCTCCCCCTCTCCCCCCCCCCCCCCCCCCCCCCCCCCCCCCCCCCCCGTGGCAGCCCCTCCCTATGCCACCTGTATTCCGGAGCAGGTGCGTGTGCAGGCAGGTGAGGCCATCCGGCTGCAGTGCCTGGCCCACGGCACGCCCCCCGTGCGCTTCCAGTGGACCCGGGTGGGGGGGAACATGCCCCCCCGCGCTCAGTCCACCGACGGCCTCCTGCTGATCAGCCAAGCCAGGCCAGCCCACGCCGGCACCTACAAGTGTGTGGCCTCCAACAAGTGGGGATCCAGCCAAGCCCTGGCTAAGGTCACCGTCCGATGTGAGTCTCTTACTCCTCTTACCCAACTCTTACTCAACCCTTACTCAACTCTTACTCATCGCTTACTCAAGTCTTACCCAACTCTTACTATTCTCTTGCTCATCTCTTACACAGCTCTTACTGAAGTCTTATCCAACTCTTACTCTTCCCTTACACAACTGTTACTGAACTATTACCCAACTCTTATACAACTCTTACTCATCTCTAACTCCAGTCTTACCCAACTCTTACTCTTATCTTAGTCATCACTTACCCAACCCTTAATCAACTCTTACTCTTCTCTTCTTTCCGCAGCAGCGTGACAGAGCGACACTGAGCATGCGCAGTGAGAAGAACCCTGTAGCTGCCAATCACAGTTCACTCTGCTACAAACGGCTTTTCTCTTCACAGTAACTGCCCAAGCCAGCCAATCACAGTTCACTATACTACACGCTCTGCCTGCCGACATTTTCATACCTGCTGTCCTTGCAAATCAATCACAGTTCACTATACTACACGCTCTGCCTGCCGACATTTTCATACCTGCTGTCCTTGCAAATCAATCACAGTTCACTATACTGCACACTCTGCCAAGATTTTCATAACCACTGTCCTTTCCAACCAATCACATGTCACTATACTGCACAGTCTGCCAAGATTTTCACAACCACTGTCCTTTCTAGCCAATCACAGTTCACTATATAGCACACTCTGCCAAGATTTTCATAACCACCATCCTTTCCAACCAATCACATAGCATTTTTCCTTACAGTTGTGTCTTCATGTCTGTGTTACCGTGCTGCATGCGTTTTATGGAGTAGTGTCATACCATATGGAGGTGCTTATCTTGTGGGAAAAAGCAATAAGTCTTCACAGAAAAGGATAGAGAATGATCCCTACACATCTTTATTTTTTTTAAAACTGCATTAGAAATGTTGCCAATAAAGCAAATGTGACTTGTGCATAATGCACATTAAAGAAATGCACTTTTTTTGTATTGGTGTGGATACTGAAGGAGCAGGCCTTTGGCTTGCCTTGGCAGCAGTTACCGGATATTGTGTGTGTGTGTGTGTGTGTGCGCGCGCGTGTGTGTGTGTGTGTTTGTGTGCATGTGTGTGTTTTGCATTGTTTGAGCCCCTTGTATCTTTCCTCTGAAATCAATTGCTGAGACAATAAAACATACACCCTTTCCTCCCGTGTGTGTGTGCTTTCCCCAGTTTTGTCCAGGAGACACTAAGTTGGCTGGACTCAATGAACCTTTCAGCTGACTAACCACAGTGGTCAATTACCTTGCTTTTAGGCAGACTGAGTTTGCTGAATCATATCCTATTATAAAAGTGCTGGTGATAGTAGATCTGACGCTGCGGGGGAGGGGGGAGGGGGGAGGGCGGGGGGATTATTGGAATGTCAGTGATGTGTGTGTGTGTGGTGGGGGGTGGGGGGTGGGGGGTGGGTTTGGGGCAGGTTGTGAATGTTGTGGTGATTCCTAACAAGCACAGCAAAGGGCTTCTAAAATCTAGCTAAACACTAAACTGGACTACACTGAGCTGTGGGGGACCGTGGCTTTTAAAAAAATCCATTTGCTGAAACACTTTTATGTCGTTGCTGCTTCTGCCCACAAATGCTCCTGTTCGTCTGGCCAGGGTTCTCTGAGGCAATTTCTTTGAGGGTGGTCCTTTTTTTATCAGTTTGCATTTCAGTGGTTTCACCACCAGGTGGTGACATTGCGCCTGAATGCCAGGCTGCCGAACTTTCCCACAGTTGAACCCTGCCTAGGGGGGTGTGACAGAATGTGGCTAGAGGTCTCTGTGATGTGTGTCAGAAACGGATAAATATTTACACACAGATTTCCAGGAGATGGACCACAGGTTTGTACACTGCAATGTCCCCACCTGTGGTCCAAGTGTGTCTAAGTGTCTATCTGTGTGTGTGTGTGCCTGTTTGATTTTGTCTGTGTGTGGGTTTGTGCGTGTGTCAGTGTGTGTGTGAGAGAGTGAGATTGTGTGTGTGTGTATGTATGTAATTGCATGCCACTGTGCGTGAGTGCGTGTGTGAGAGAGATTGTGTGCGTACGTATGTAATTGTGTTCATGTGCGTTCCTGTGTGTGTGTGTGTGTGTGTGTGTGACAGTGTGTGAGTGTGTGTGTGCACCAAAACATCTGCTGATAAGCCGCCCACTCAGTTCACAGGGACAAGAAAGAGGGAGAGAGAATATTATTCCTGAAAAACGCCCAACTGTTTAGTTACATTTACAGTTTCTGTTATTACATGTTGTCATTTTCATTTTTGACAAAATACACACTTCTTTCATTTTCACAAAGTAGATAATAAGTGTTTTTTTTTTTTTTTTTTGGGCTACGTATTTGTACTCGCTTGTAGTCCCATTGTTGCGTTGTTTCTTTGCCAATGCTGGTATGGTTTTTACTGATTCCTATGAATGCGATTTGGGGTAAAATACCTCGCTGAAGGGTACAATAGCAGTGTCCTACTATTCCTATTCCTCACTGCTTATGTTACAGTTTTTTTGTTGTGTTTGGGAGGGTGGGGGGGGGGGGGGGGTTGTGATTTTATAAAAACTACTAAAAAATAACAACTAAAAATCCTTGAAGCAAGAAACAGCGTAATCACTGCTCTGTGATGGCTGATTTTACTTCCCTGTCATAGGAAAATCCATTCCTTAATTATTTAAGTTTATTGGTACCCACATAGAACAGTGAGGCATATCATAGATTCATGCAACTCACATCCATAAAAAAAAAATCCATAGATTTATGCTTAGCAGTACAAGATCTCTGCTCATAAACGCACACACACACACACACACACACAAACACACACACATAGATGAGGCCAGATAAAATTTTAAAAACTACTCCCTAAGTAGAGTTTAAAGGAAATGCCGAACCCCGTCTCAGAATGAACAGAGACCACAGCAGGTTCATGGCCCTGCGATCTGAAGCCCCCTTTCTCTTTAAATCTTTCTCTTTAAAACTCTTTCTCTTTAAAACTTTCTCTTTAAGACTTTGACCTGTTGGCTTTCTCCCTCTGTGACGCTCGCATGCGCAGCCCAGGACTGAAGAGCTGAGGCTGCGGGATCATCCTCCCCCAGAGGAGGACGAGCGGGACGTTTGGAATGGGAGAGAAAGACGTGGGGGGGGGGTGGGGGGGGGACTGCGGTGGTTGCCCCCGGCCTGGTTCGCTTGGCGGGTGCTCTTTGTGGCGAACACCGTCTGTGCGCTGGTCCCACGGTCTCCGAGTCTGTATGTCATTACTCAGCGCCCATTTATAACCACCCCCCCCCCCCAATGCCCTCATCAAAGGACAAGCTCATCGTTATGAGACCCCGGCATTAAAAAAAAACAAAAAAATATTGAGAAATTTCCTGTGAACCATCAAAAAATACTCCAACGAAAACTTTTCAAGGCTATTCCCCGGAAAATAGCACTCTGATAGCAAGATTCTGAAGAAGTTGTAATCCCTGCTGGAAGGTCAGACAACCCAAGAGATAACCTCTGCTCAAAATAAATCCTTTCTGCTGAGCAGAGATTACCTCCCTATTTTGTGTGGAAGTGTTGAGTAAGTGTGGAGGACATAAAGACTGATTACGTGCTATGGAGATTATGGGATATGCCGTTCGTGAGGGCGTTTTTATAAACAAAAACTACCTGGGTTGGCTTTCGGGTTCCTGAAGGGGACTTGCATTCACATTCCGGCCTTTAGGCGGCGCTCTTGTTCAGAGCTACTCACAGAAATGCAGAAAGCTTAAGGCCATGAGCAGAGCTGTTTCTGAGTTACTGTCACAAACAACAACAGCAGCTAATCATATATAAACCTACAGCATGAGGCTAAGCTGTTGCTGCTCCTCTCTCTTTCACACACACACACACATTCACACAAACTCTCACACTCACACATATTCACAGACACACACTCTCTCACACACACACACATTCACACACACTCTCTCTCACACACACTCTCACACACTCTCACAAACACACACACACATTCACACGCACTCTCACTCTCACACACACAATCTCACACACAAACACGCACACACGCCCATACACGCACGTTTAGTACACACACACACACGCACACACACGCACTCACACACGCATGAACCACGTGTAGTCAGTGTCTCTTGGCTAAACATTAACGGACCTGTATGCGCTACAACAAGAAAAACTAACAAAGGAATTGAGGGTTGGCGGGTTTTTATAATTTTTTGCCTGATTCAGAAATGGGTAGAAGGCACGCGGGATTGGAGACTGATTTTGGGGGGGGAAATAACCCCCCCCCCCCGAGCTACCAGGCGGTTTTCTCGGCCCACCCACCACACGGCCAGCATCCACGTTGTGCTTTGCTGTAGGTGGAGGAGGGCAGGAGGGGACACGGCCCTGCCGGTTCCTCTGGTCGCCCGCCGCTCGGTCAGGAAGGCGGGTTGTTTCCCGCCAGCGTCTGTGCTTTTTGGCGCTAGACCAGTGTCTGGCATCAACTGCACTGCAGACGGGCTTCATCCGCGAGGAAAGGCTGTGGCTGCCGTAGTTTCCTGGGCCTCACCAGCCCTCTGAGCAGCAGGTTTTATGTCTTTTATGTTTTTTTTCTTCCATTCTAAGTCTAGAACATTCCATTCTAGGCCTAGAACCGTGTTCTAGAACTCCGTTGCTTTTCAGTCACCAGCAGCGATTGTGACATCAGCATTAGAATGGTTGTGTTAACAACATTCTAATCGCACATTTGTTAATGTGAACACTGTAGTGGGTTCTACTTAAGGAAGTAGCCTCTAGAGCCTGGCAAATTTAGGAGAGGAGAGAGTGAGACAGACGAGATGCTGACGCTACTGTAAATACACATGGACGCCCACTGTGCCCCATAGCCAGCGGCCAATCACAAGCGAGCTGTTTATAGCAGGGTTCCATTAACAGTGATGTATATGCCTGCAGGGTGCATGCCAAGCCCGCGGTGTATATTTTAGGTATATTCTTGGTGTGCCTCTTTGTTTGTGCAGTCTGCAGGTTTCGAAGGTGGTTTGCTGACACAGAATTCAGGTTTCACTGCTACCTCTGCAGCTTCTGAATGGACACACACATGCACACACACAGACACATGTGAACATGCGCACCCACACACACACACACACACTTTCATGCATGCACCTACATATGCACATTTACATGCAAATACCAAATATCGAAATACACACACACACACACACACTGGGACACTTTAATGTGAAAAGTGCTATGGAAAGATAAAACTGATTGATTGACTGATTTCTATAATATGGGTGATACAGCAACATTACCCATGACTCTGTCACTTTTAATGCTGGCTGTGTATGCCTATCTCAGACACTTAGTCTCAGAGATTGATGAGCCATATGATGTTTGATCGAGCTGCGAGGGGGGTGGGGGATGGGGGCAGAGGAAGCACTCAAGTAGAGGAATGGACATAAAATAATGTGAGGTCAGGCTGTACTGCCCTGCTTCATTGGTTTGCCTGGGAAACCGTGGTGATGGCCATAAACACCACTCTTCAGCGAAGGACTTCTTCTTTCACTTCCTGTTTCAAGGCCATCTGCACGTTTGTCAAGTCACATTTCTGCCCTGAAGAAACCGTGAGCTTGTCAGCGAGGGCATGACCACACCCGAACTGAATCTGACCAGACCCAACCAGACCCAATTAGCCTAGGCCTAACCTGTTGATGCCAGATCACAGCAGGCCCAATGAGACCAAACCTGTCAATGCCAGACCAAACTAGACCAGCCTCAACCAGACCAGACCAGACCTGTCGATTCTGGACCAAAAGAGGCCCAACCACATCGGACTGATCCGTAACCAGACTAAAACAGACTCTCACAACATTCCTCATGACCATCTCATAATGATGGTCTCAACAGCTAGCGTGACACAAGCAGATCTCCCACAATCAATATCCACACATGTGATGTCACTCCTGTCTTGCCTTTGAACTCTGCTCTATTTCTAAAAAACACAATGACGCAGATCAGATGACAAAAAACCCATGAGAACTGTACCAAGGTGACTGTACATACAGCCAATGCAAACAACCACAGGCTTCCCCTTAGTTTGTTTTGGGACATAAAACCGACATTTCCGCTTTAATATGAATTTAATCCACTAATGGCATTAAGTGCTGCACTGAGCACACTGCCTATTAACTAAAGACTATGGGAGAAATGGCCAAATTACCTCTTTTGCAGAGAGGATCTGACCTCCTTTCGCTTAACGGAACGTGAGGCTTAAACTGGGCACGTTCCCGTCAGTGGAGGATGCGGAGACATCGATGCACAAGTTTTTCCACACATCAAGGCAAGATTCCCGCAAAAGTACCCCTTTTGCCTGGGACCCGTGTCACAAAGCAGGATTACCGAGTTACCTGGATAAGTGGACCGAGTAAAAAAACCCGGAAACCCTCCCAAATCCGCAACACGGACTGAGGTAAAAAGGGCTGTTCCAGGGTTTTCACTCTGTGCGGCTATCCAGCTAACTCAGTGATCCAGCCTCGTGATACAGACGCCAGGCTACTCCAGAGCTTCCCTCCAATACGTCACTGGTAGCTCGTTACTTTCCTCTGCCATCTCCCTTTCATGCATTCCCGACAATTGGCAGATGCTATTATCCAGCGTGACTTAGCGAGAGAAGGCGAGCGCATAAGCCGGGGGGTCGAGAGCAACAGTAACCCTAGAGGTGGGAGGTACGTGCTCAGAAACCACGATCGTGAAAACCCGGGCTCGGCCGTAAGCCAGGTCAGGCTGACGGGGTAAAAATACGAGAGGATTAAACCAAGGGGCGAGATGTTCAGTTTAGCAGCATAACAAGCTCACAATGCAACAAAAAAAAAAAAAAATGAAAAAATAAAATAACAGCAATTTTCCTGTGGTTCCCACTCAAGTTCTTGGGCTCAGACCCCTGCTCTGGCAGGGGCATTGGAATGGCAGGGATGGAGAGGGTTCGGTTTGTTTGTTCCCTGCAGCCACAGACGGCTGAAACAATAAGGGCTTCTGCTGACGTCCGAGCGGAAAACTGGAATGCCGGAACATCGAGGAGAGATTTTGGAAAGCTGTGGGTAAGAGTGTAAACTGTGTAACCATCTGTGTGTGTGTGTGTGTGTGTGTGTGTGTGTGAATATTCTGTGTATGTGTGTGTGTCTATGTGTGCATGAGTGTAAGCAGTGAGTGTGGTATGTGGTGCGCGTGTGTGCATGAGTATGTGTTGAGCGTTTGTTTACGTCTGATTATGAAATCTGCACCATTGCCAGCAAAGGTGCACCTTTTTCCTAACTGAGTGACAGTCGTACACTATAAAACTGCAGAATTATGTTTGTTGTTACCTTCCTTGGTTTTGGGGGAGCGTTACAGTGAAACTTTGGCAGATACTGGGGAAGAGTTAATAATCATTATCTTTCTAAGATGTAAAAAAAAAAAAAAAAGAAGTCTAAATAACTTAAATAACTAAATAAAAGCCTAAATAACTCTAAGTAACTTGTAAAAGCCACTTAGATGGTTTGGATTTACTATAACTCTATATAATGGCAGTCCCAACTAACAGAGTGGTTTTGCAAGGACATGCTTCGACCCCAGTATCACCAGGATAATAGAGTGTGTTTGTGAGGACAGTGGTTCTGTCCCAGTATCTCCAGGACAATGGAGTGTGTTTATGAGGACAGTGGTCTCCCAGTTTCTCCATCTTTCCTTCATTTTTCTTTTTTTCAGTCTCTTGGCCTATCTGCCTTCCTCTCTTTTGCATGGGGGACATATGCATTTATATTTCATATAAAGGTGTCCTTCAAGCATAAAACTGCAACCATACACACAATGTATGTCTCCTTGTGATTTTCTTAAGATTTTGTTTTGAAGTAATACTGTTTTGTTATCTCAAGCAACTTTCACGACAGGGTTACTTTTTTTTTTTTTTTTTTAACGCCTTTGCTAGGTTCTATCAAGGAACTAAAGAAGGGGCGGAATGTTCCAAATTGCAGTCACATTACAGTACGTAGAGAGGTCACGCTCTACGTTTCTGACATCACTTTGTGGAGGATGTGGTTTTGGTTGCACTTCTGGTTAAAAATATCCGCTATATAAAGGAGAGGAGGCAGATAACCTGAGGGCTGAGTTCTTCTCACCACACCGCACAGCCGTGCGCTGAGCACCGGCAGCATTACAGCTTAAAGATTTCACTTTCTTTGTCTTTCCATTAAATCAGTAGTTGTTTCAATCGTCACCTCCATTATTGCGTATGGAGGTGCAAAGCTTGTGGCAAGCACGCACTTTATGTGGTGGAACAGGAAAAAGCCAGACAAAAACAAAATAAAACTCAAAAAAAAAAAGAAAAAAAAAACATCAAAAAAGTGAATCAACAAGCTCTGTGTGCTTTCTTGTGTCACCTGTGTTCCCGTGCTACCAAGTCCATTTCATTTCTAACCGTGGATTATTAATTATTACTGATTACTGTCTTTACAATATTCTTGTTCAAACCACCACCCACAAATAGATGGAAATTCCTCAGCTAATTTCACTGGTCTTCTCTGATGTGTGACGTGGTTTCAGGTAATGTATACTGAACGGAAGTTCAAACCCACGCATTTCGAAGGGGGTTTTTTTTTGTGTGAAAGTGCCTTAATGCTTTGAAGTGCATTGAATTGCATTGTTTGACGCACTCAACAATGTACTTTGTTCTGCACTGTTGTATGAAAGGTGTGATACAAATTTTATTGTTGTTTTATTATTATTATTATTATTATTATTATTATTATTATTATTATTATTATTATTATTATGAAGTGGACAGTTCACGATTTGTACCCCACAAATAAAAGAATGTTTAACTCATTATACGGCATAAAAGGTATGTACTTTATAAACTTCATTCCTTCCTGTTTATACTGGCATGGCTTGCTCAGGAGGGTATTGCGCCATATGTTCCATACTGAGCAACTGCCACGCAGACACAGTTGGTGTGAGCAGCCTTCCGCGGTGGCAGGGAGGCTGGGGGAGCGCTGGACTCGAGGGCGGAAGCAGGTTTTGACAGGTGTTTACTGTCTCCGAAGGTTGATGGGACAAAGACCAGAGCTATCTGCAGAGAGATGTCATGGAGGGCGGTGTGTGGTGGGAAATGTCGCCCATCTGGATCCAATACGAGCCGTCTACTACACTAATCGTTTGGATCCAAAGTACTTACTGGCCTTTTGTTCTCCCGTGTGTTAAAAAAAAAAAAAATAATAACAATAATTGAATTCCCAGAATTCCATGGGGTCACTGGTGATGGGATTTCAGGGAGCATTCCTCAGTATTTTCTGTCTGTTCACCATGTAGCTCCAGCTTTGCTGGAAAAAAAAAGTACGAAAGTTTGCGTCACATTCACTTCGCCGATGCTGTTATGCACAGGGCAGTGCTGTAGAGGGCTAGATCACTGCTACTCTCAAGAAGTCTCTACTCTAAAGTGCAGTATCGCCAAGACGGCCCATTAGTAATAAGTGTTATGTGCATTTAATGACCAACAATTCATATTATAACTAAAGAAAATATCACTAGAGAGATAGTAGTCCATTTGGTGTACTGATGGGGTTTCATAAAAAAAGCATTTAAAAAAAAACAGTTAAAATAAACTCACAGTGCTTCACGGTGTAAACTAGTGATGGGAGAGTGTGGGTTTTATTAACCAAAAACTGACAGAGCTGCTATATGACAACCCACTGCCTCACTGATTTCAACCAATTGTTGTGTTATGCGATGGCTAGAAAAAACCCTTTTTGATTGGTTCAGACAAGGTATTGACAGCCCACTGTGACACCACCCAGTAAGGGTTTCTTGAAACCCAAGTTTGCATGTGCAACCACGGTTTCATCAGCTCTGGGTCACCGTCAGGGGTCACGACCTCTCGGGACCGCTGGGTCTGAAGGGTTCTGAAGATCACCGCTCATCGACCTTCCACTTACGGGCGAAGCCACACCTCCTCCGACGAGATCGTCCAGCATCGTTCTCGTCCCCTCCCAAAATGGGGTCGCTTATGGGCGAGTGAAAAAAAAAATTGAAATGGGAGACAATTTACACGCCAGGGTCGTTAATCCGATTGGTTGTCGCGCTGCGTTCCCCTCGTCCATCCGGTCCCTTTGCCGGCTTGCTTCGTGCCGCCAGCTATCCCAAAATGCTTTGCGGACGCCACAAAATGGCTGCTCATTGAAAAGGTATGGAGGCGCCAAAGAAATTTGCTCTTCCAGTGGAATGATATACGGTGGGAAAAATGTGAAATTCGGGAAGATATACATTTATATTTCAGATGAGGTGTACTTTGGGTGTACTTTGGTGTACTTTGGTGTACTTTGGTGTACTTTGAGGCATAAAATTTCATTAATAAAATGCATGATTTTTTGTGACTTTCTGAATATATATTTTTAAATGATTATAGTAATATTGCATAGATCTTTTATAAATCTCCCACACAATCTTGCACAATCAGGGTTACTGTTTTACATCTTTGCTAGGTTATATCATGAAACTAGAGATACTGTAAGGCTCTAAATTGTTGTCACAGTGGTTTGCTTGCTCTCTTTCTGACATCAGTTTGTGGAGGAAGTGGTTTTGGGTTGCACTTTGGTTGAAAATATCTGCTACACAAACGAGAAGTAGGAGATATCGAATACGAAATTCACCATTAACATCACCATAGGAACGCACAAAGTAACAGCAACAAGCTTGAGACACACAAAAGTCCAAATACAATGACACCCACCCATTAATTCACTTGTCATAATTGTTTTAAGTGTACTAAACTGCGACACAGCCCACATAAATATTTTCTACTCCCCTAAGTTATTAAGCAATATGTTGCTTTATTCACTCATTTCCGTCACTGAGCTAGAAAGGGATTAATCATCCGAATACTGTAGTAGCTTGCACCAGACCTGGGTGAAATACATACTTGTTTTGGATTCAAATACTTTTCTGTGTTCTGCTGATCTTGCCTGGTGTAATGGAGTCTGCTAATATGACCAGAAGGCGGGATTTGCACTTTTTGAGAGTATTTTGTTGGTTCCAACACGATACAGACAAGATCAGTAATGCGTAGAAAAGTATTTGAATCCAAAACAAATACACAGTTGACCCAGGTCTGGCTTACACACTTACTCGGCCAAATAAAACTAGCGTAGCTAAGCCAGCTGGCTAGCTTGTGACTGCACCATAAAATATGAGCTACAGCTTTCATGGCCATTAAAATAGGTTTGCAGCCTGGCCGAGGCAGAAGCAGGAATTTTGACAGCTGCGTAGGAACTTTCCGTGTGTTCAAAGAGGTCTGACAAGTGGACAAACATTCCGGAATTTGGTGAACTAAGCAGGATTTAATTTTCCCCCCTAACCCTAACCCCCCCACCCCCACTCCAACCCAGCATTCAAAACAATATTTTATACAGTAAAATATCCAATGTTACTTCAGTACTAACAATGTCAACTCAACATATTTGGCCCTAATTGGGCCCAGTAAATCAACATTGGGCCCAAATTATCTAAATAATGGGCCAAAGTGGTTCTAGTTTGGATTTAATGTGCCCAATGTGCAGCAGCAGGGTGCCTTGTACCCCCTCCCACCCGACCAAAGGGATCACAGAGCTTCTCCACCCTACCTCCCCAGTGGTGGAACAAACTCCCCGTCCCTCTTCGAACCTCCCCCTCACTGCCCACCTTCCGCCGTGGCCTGAAGACTCATCTCTTCAGGCTATACGTGGACTAACTACCACCACGCTGTATATTTCACTGTAAATCCACCCCCACCCCCTTTTCATGACACTTGTTACATGTTGCCCCATCCCAGCACTTTTTGGTAATTTGTATTTGTCCTAATACTGTAGCTTATTCTTCTGCCTAGTTGGCTCTGCGGAGGTTAGGTCTGAATAGTGTTCATTGTGTGAACTAAACTGTGTCTTGGCTAGAAATAGCTGTACCAAAAAACGAATATTGTATCTTATTGAACCTGTGTTTTGTAGTTGTCTATGACCATGAAATGCACTTCTTGTACATCGCTTTGGATAAAAGCATCTGCCAAATAAATGTAATGTAATGTAATGTAATGTAATGCAATTGTGCCCAATTGCAATTATATGGGCCAAACTGGTCCAAAATGGGAACAAATGTTATCTGTTAGAGGGGAATTAACACTGTTAGACTTGAAGTAACACTGGACATTGTACTGTGCAGACTAATTAGGGAACCCCCCCCATCTCCCCCCCCCCCCCCCCCCCGGCCAATTAGCTCACTGATCCAGAGGTAACCGGTGGCAACCGAATCGTGCGTACGCAATGCCCCTTCAGGAGCAGAGCAGCCCAGCCCCTGCTATGGAAACTTCTAGACTCTTAACTGACTCCGCCCGCTCGCATAAAGGCACTCACTGTGTCCAACCGTTACGTGATATTCTTTTCAGTGGCAATGATTCACTAATGATAATAATTAACTCTCTGTAAAATCTCGGCCTGTAGCCTACATTCCGATGGCGAATTCTCGTCGGGGCAGTCCAGAAGCGTGTCCCACACAAATGCCGCTTTCTGTGCTCCCTGTCCCTTCGATGCCTGCCCTTGCTTGTGAACGGCCCTTACGTAAGCGACACCTGAGACAGAAGGGGGGTGTTTCGGAGGGGAATTGGGATCGGGGGGGGGGGTAACTCTCTCCAACCGCTTGCGTTGAACGCTACCGTCCTCTTAATCCGCCATCTAGGCTGTGCGGAGTCACGTTCTGACTGCTAAATTAAATTTAGCGTAAAGGCTAAATTATGGAAAGTATTTCGTAACTATATACTTTGGTGGATCTTTTTTCCCCCCATCCCCATATTGTGGAGTTCAGAGACGCACGTGGAGGTGGCACACGAAGGTCCGGGAGAAGCAATAAGATGATGATTCCCCGCCTTTCCGGGGGAAGGTTAGCCTCTGATTGCTTCAGGCAAGCCAGGTGATTGACAGCCCATTGTAGCTCCTCCCTGCAGCTCGGCGGGCGAATCGCAGCTCTTGTCACAGCTCGTGAACCCGTGGATGAGTTACGGTGGTGTGCTACCGGACGGTCTGGACGCCTTTTTAACCCCGGGAATGTGGGGCGTACCAGAAGAGAACCGTGTCACCCCTCCAGCTGCCGGAGAGCTGGAGACTCTGCATCCCTTTTATTTCCCTGCCCTGAATTCAGTCCCATTTCCCACTTCCTGTGACGGGGTGACAGGGAGGGCATGGGGGGGGGGAAGGGGGGGGGAGGCGCGGGGGGAGGGTGTGGGCGGAGTGGGGGGGGGCGTGGCGGCGGAGGGGGGGGGGGCGCGGGGGGGGGAGGGTGTGGGCGGAGTGGGGGGGGACCGTGGCGGGGGAAGGGGGGGGGGGGGGGGGGGGGTTTTAGGGGGTTTTTCCAATTAACAACAGGAAAAAGGTCCAGGAGATCGAAAACAAGCCTTTTCCCACTTACACGTACACACAGGAATTCAGCAGCCTTAAAAGCTTAGGTAACCAGGCACACCTAATGCCGAGCCTTCACTCACAACAACCGAAAATAGCCGTAAACGTCCAGCACGTGGTCAGTTTTCCATAGTAGGTATCAAAGAGGAGGCATGATGATATCGTGCTTTTGGTATTAAATGCGTTTTATTGTCTGAATATTGTCTTCCTGTAGGCAGGAAAGCTGTCCTTTGCTGTATGTTCTAGTAGTATTCTTTTGTTTCTTCTTTGTGTTTTTTTCTTTTTTTTTTGAGATTGTGGCTGCATTTAAATGCTGTGGATATTGTTTTGTAACTTGAGGGCAAATTTAATTTAATTTTTTTTTTTTAGGTCGAAGGAAACGCATGAAGACAGGATTCAGGTCGAGGGTCCCATTCCCGTAAGGGTTGCCATGGTTTCTCAGTGCCCTCCAGCTCTTCAGGTATTTAGTACAGTCAGGGATCAGCGAAAGAAGGGTTCTTCAGAGGGCGGCTTGTTTCGCAGGCCCAGATTGGCTGGCAATGGAAGGAGAGGAGAGAGAGAGAAAAAAAAGGCTGAAGTTTGGCTGAAGTTTGCGACTCTTTGTTCTGAGCGACGACCAGAGCGAAGCTGAGATTTCCGCCAGATTTACTGGAATACCGCCCGCAATCTCCTGGGCCTTCTGCAGTACAGGGGGGGCAAGCTGCTGACGTTTCAGCCCTTTTGGGGAGGGGGTTTGGCGGGGAGGGGGTTGGGGGGGATTGGGATTCCCCCCTGATTAAGTCAGACCCAGAGACAGTGTCGTCTCCGTGCCTGACCCCTGACCTGAAACACTCCCGAGGGGGACGACTTCCTTTCCCCTGCATTGACGTATTCACGGGACTTCCAAGGAAGGGGAGAGCTGGGCTGGTTTCAGGAGTGTGGGGTGATTAGTTTTTTTCTGG
>JANEZO010000046.1:0-2500 GCA_025169545.1 Anguilla japonica | reverse complement strand
ATTACAGCACCTAAACTACACAACACTGTCACTACAACAGCACAGAATTACAGC
This sequence comes from Anguilla japonica, assembly GCA_025169545.1. Lineage (NCBI taxonomy): Eukaryota > Metazoa > Chordata > Actinopteri > Anguilliformes > Anguillidae > Anguilla > Anguilla japonica. The sequence goes on along the minus strand of JANEZO010000046.1, from coordinate 2,446 downwards.
ACCTAAACTACACAACAACACTGTCACTACAACAGCACAGAATTACAGCACCTAAACTACACAACACTGTCACTACAACAGCACAGAATTACAGCACCTAAACTACACAACACTGTCACTACAACAGCACAGAATTACAGCACCTAAACTACACAACACTGTCACTACAACAGCACAGAATTACAGCACCTAAACTACACAACACTGTCACTACAACAGCACAGAATTACAGCACCTAAACTACACAACACTATAACTACAACAGCACAGAATTACAGCACCTAAACTACACAACACTATAACTACAACAGCACAGAATTACAGCACCTAAACTACCCAACACTGTCACTACAACAGCACAGAATTACAGCACCTAAACTACACAACACTGTCACTACAACAGCACAGAATTACAGCACCTAAACTACCCAACACTGTCACTACAACAGCGCAGAATTACAGCACCTAAACTACACAACACTGTCACTACAACAGCACAGAATTACAGCACCTAAACTACCCAACACTGTCACTACAACAGCACAGAATTACAGCACCTAAACTACCCAACACTGTCACTACAATAGCACAGAATTACAGCACCTAAACTACACAACACTGTCAGTACAACAGCACAGAATTACAGCACCTAAACTACCCAACACTGTCACTACAACAGCACAGAATTACAGCACCTAAACTACCCAACACTGTCACTACAACTGCACAGAATTACAGCACCTAAACTACCCAACACTGTCACTACAACAGCACAGAATTACAGCACCTAAACTACACAACACTATAACTACTGCTGCACAGAATTACAGCACCTAAACTACACAACACTGTCACTACAACAGCACAGAATTACAGCACCTAAACTACCCAACACTGTCACTACAACTGCACAGAATTACAGCACCTAAACTACCCAACACTGTCACTACAACAGCACAGAATTACAGCACCTAAACTACACAACACTATAACTACTGCTGCACAGAATTACAGCACCTAAACTACACAACACTATAACTACAACAGCACAGAATTACAGCACCTAAACTACAACTACTTAACCCCTGCCTGTCAGTGATTTTGGGCATTGATTCATGGTTCTGGCTCTGTTAGGACACTGCGTTAACTCATTAAGGGTGCTCTTCGCGGCACTGTGTTATGGGACCGGATTACTGTACAGTGGCACCAGAAAAGACTGTGGAATCATTTGACCTTTCTGTGGTCCCTGAGCTCGCGCAATACACAGCCCTCGTCTGAGTCAGTCGACGAGGACAGCTTCCTGCTGTCTCGTCCGCTACGAGCGGCGGCAGGATCCCACGAGCTCTGCCCTCCATTTTCACTCTCTTATCTCCTCCTGAACCGTGACGTGACTCGCCCCAAATAGACCAGAGCGGCAAATGAGTTTTATTGCCACATTTAGTCTTTAAAAACAACCCCCCCCCCCAAAAAAAAAAAAAATATCTCCGGGATTGAATTCAATGAATTCCTGGATACCTCGTCCAGTTCCTTGATAGTTGGCAACCTACCACTGTTCCTGGCTGGCATATAATGAGGGGGGGAGGAGGAGCTGGCTTCAGGGATTTGGGAACAGTACAGCTGGATCACTGGCACGGAACAGCAGTCAGGATTATAGAATAATGAAAGGGTCTTCAGTCACTGCCGAAGCCCCCGTTAGCACTTTGTAAAGTAGAAGCATGTGTTTTAAGAACTCTTCATTTGGGTGCTTTTTCTCTCTAGGTCTCTTTTCTGCTTTTAGAAAGAAAAAAGAAAAAAATTCAGCATGTGAGGTGCATTAACCACACATGCCTGCCGATTTCAGTTTTATTAAGCTTTGGAGTTCAACACAGCCCAGAGGAAAACATCTGCAGAGAACAAACAAACATGTTGAGGTAGATTACTGAGGTTGTCGTCTGGGGCAACCTCCACAATCATCATTACAAAGGGCTGCAGCTCAACAGTCAGTTCCCTTTAAACCCAACGGTGCACTCAGTATGATATTGAGAAGTTTTGGTAAACAGGGCTGAAGTGAGAAGGCCTAGATCCTGTTTCCCCTGCGCCGACTCCCCAGCGAACACGTCCGCGGTGAAAAGGCGGTAAAATGCCACCGCTGAGGTTAACAACCTGGCTACGTTTTTTTTGTTTTTCGAAAAGTGAAAAGTTTTCAGGCCGACGAGGAACGTAGCCAGGCTGTATCCGGGTATGTCCTGAGACGTGTTGAGTTCAGCTCAGTCAGTTTCGCGTCGAAACGTCTCTCATTGTAGGCTTCCACCCCTCAAGGCGTCTGCTTCACTTCTTCTGACCCATCGCTGACTTACATGGAATCGAAAGGGTGGGGTCCAATGCTGGGTAATGGGGACTTATGTGACAGCACACGAACAATGTTAGGAGAGAGAAGAGTGAGAGAGTAATGGCTTGTTATTAGAGG
>JANEZO010000045.1:0-66328 GCA_025169545.1 Anguilla japonica | reverse complement strand
ATATAGGATAAACGTCCCTATTAAGCCCACCAAATCCGCTTTTCAGACATTTTTAATGTATACTGCCCCAATTTAAGTGAGAACATTTTAATTAAAATGAAAGTCTAATCTCTCATTTGAAGTGTCAATAATTAATTTATACCAATTTCTAATATTTTTATTGTTTAATTTGTCAAAATATGTCAAAAGTCTGGTATGGGCTTAATGGGTACCTAACGTACCCTTTAAGCCCATGGGTGTTCCAAATAAGCCCCCTTCACGATTTGTTGATAAATAAATATATATTTAAAAAACCTTAACAATACAAACTTGTTCTATTCAAATCTGTAATCTCTTAGCTTTCAATAGCTATTTTCATTTTGTCTCCAGTCCTATCCTATGGCCTGTAAATGGCATTTGAAATAGGCATGACCAGCCTTTTTGCTGTGTTGTCAACACAGAAAAAGCTAAACTTATAACATGTCTTCTTTGGAATGTAGCCAAAAAACTATTTAAAAACAAAATCAAAACTATAGTGGAAATTGCTCTTCAATACTTCATCTTTCAATATGTGTTGTCATTTTGTCTGTATCTCTATGCTATGGTGTGCTGTTGGCATTTGAAATTGGCCAAAAATTTCTGGTCCAGCCAGCTGGTCGAACGTGCAGGTGGTTTTTATGAAGATTTCTGAAGACCAACTGACTGAACGAAAAACAATTTTAGGTTCAATACTAATGTTCTAAGGATAGTAAATGAGTCAATTTCAGGATTTACAATTAAACAATAACTTTAATTTATTTTCAAATGTTAATCACATTTAGGATAGTAGTTTGAAAACATTGTAAAAACACATTTTAGAACCATTCAGTTCATTGTGGAGTAACATTAAAACATACAGTTCATTATGAGGAGACATCAGTCATAACATCTTGAAGCTCATGTATCATTAGCCTATAACTTAAACAAAATAAACAAGAAAGATGTCAGCATTTCTGCAATTTCTACTTTCTCCTAGACTAAATGTAGGCCTATGCTCTTTGATGTGATTGTATCGTTTATGTAAGGCTATCATTTGCTCCATGCTCCATCTTAGTAGTGTAACATAACATAGGTTATAGGGTGGTCTAAGCTTTATTTTATTTGTTTGTTTCAATCTTTTGCCCAGTTGTGGTTGTCTTTGTCTTATGCTAACAAGACTTTCATGGCTTTCATCTTGTTTTTGTACAGATTTTCAATGACCTCATGATTGCGCAAATAGAATGGTCCAGGTCCCTACAGCCCTGCTTTGCAGAGGATGAACTTGCGCTTCTATCATGCGTGGACATCAACTGTAGTTCTTTTGTGTTTTAGTCATCTTAAACTAAAACTCATCTGAAAAGTAAAGATTAAAAAATTATTGCTAATGTTAAGATAGAACACAGGCCTATCCAGAATGAATTGGCCTATGCAAAATCACTGATATTTAAATATGGGTATTAATTATCTGAATTATGGAGCTGATTCATCAGGTGAGGTCAAAATTAGGGAGGAAAATGGTTCAAAAGTCAAAAGGGAGAAAATCCCCATTGAAACACAGTAAAGTGGGCTTAATGGGAACAGGTGGGCTTAAAGGGAACATCGGTGAATTTATGGTTAAAAGACAGAATATTTTATTCTACTCACATGACATTAAAAAAAACAACTATATGAAATAAATCTATATATGGTGCACTAACACAATATGAAAAGTATAAATTGATCATGCAGAGAAGTAATTAGCTATACTCATTTACATCCACCCCAGACGGTGTGATTTTTTTGCTGGAGTCCCCTTTAAGCCCACCAGGTAAAAATATTAATTAAAAAATAAAGATAAACATAGACAATAAGTGTGTATCTAACAGTATAATAATATAAACTGCATACAAAAATATAAACTATACATGCTTATCATGCTTTATGTCATTGCAATGAAACATACTATGTAGCTACTGTATTGATCCAGCATGTGGTCTGTTTGCTAGCGTGCTAAAACTCATATTTTGATTTCAAAAGAAACAATATTTCTAATTCAGGTAATATTCTAACATGTCTAATTAAAAACACTAATCACTTAAATTATGATGACAAATGAGTACTTACCAAAAACAGGAGTAGAAATATACAAAAAATGTTATTTTCTGAGGGTACCAAAATCACCTAAGTTGTTTTGCAACTTCTTCTGGGATCAGCAGGCACATGCCAGACATGTGCTTCGTTAACTCAATATCGACAAATGTGATTGACTTACAATAAAAAGTGTAATTTATGTAACAAGCAGCTTCATTTGAAAAAACATCACACAGCAAAAAATGATGTAGTTTTTTTTATTTGACTCAGAAGTTGATATGGTAGGTGGACTTAATAGGGACGTTTACCCTAACTCGTCAAGTTAGGCTACTCGGCTAAATGCTACCTATTGCTAAATAACATTAGGCCTTCTACAAAATGCGGTATGAATAAACAGACAAGCTGGGAAACTTATACGTTATTACTATCATTGTAAATAGATTTATGTGGTTGAGGGTGACAAATTCAGTGTTTTTTCTAGTGGTAGGCTATGTGCGTACATAAAATAAATGAATCACTTTATGCATAATACATGTGCAGAGCACTCCAAAAAGCTGAAGTAGTTTTTATTTAAAAACTAAGCGGCAACATACAGTGCATGGGAACCAAACGTCTGAAGACACCCACAGTTATGCTATTATTCATCATCATTATTTTGAATGCATGAATGAATTTTGCAAGAGATTTGTGTAGCTTTGGCAAAGGGTTAATTGTTGCTGTGCTTTGTGTGTAGAGTTTTGAGAAATTGAGCTGTAGTTTCAGAAAACGTGTTTGAACAATTGAGAAAAACTGTAAGCAATGTGCGGACATCATCTTATCATGCGCTGTATCCTCGGTCCAGAACCTGCAGAGACCTTTCTCAAGTCAATTCGCACCTTGGCCATTTTCTAGAGCAGGTTTTGAAATTTCACTTATCTACTTAACCTTAAACGACCTTTACTTTAAACCTTTCATTAGTGCCAAATGCACGCCTGTAGCTTACTCACCCAATAGGACGCAAAAACTTGCACATCTCATTCCGGCTCCGCTGGCTAACTTCGCACGTCTGGTTAAAGTTAACTTCGATACGCCGTTCTTCATACTATTACACTGCTGATGCCTATCCCTGCCCAATCTAACTAAAAGGAATCATCTGCCCATCCAATGAAAACTCACTGCTTTCCTATTCGCCAGTTTGAAAGTGTGGTATTTGCAGGAAAACGGTCTGCAGCGTTTTTCTGTTGCGATAGGCCTATTTCACAAGATAGCGACCTAAACCAGATGTAGGGATACTTTGTTTCCTGTTACCGTTGCGACTGATTACACACAGCTTTTCTCGCTTCTGTTTTTCTCAGCTCCCGGGGTTTAACTTTCCGCTTGCAGATTCAAACTCTCTCGCAGCCACCATTCAAAAAACTCTCCCACTGACGCCATTTTCTCCGCAATTATTGACGTGGAAAAGGGGGCAGGGCTGTTGCACACCTCACGCACCCACGGACACCTGACCTGTCCTGTCAACACAGGGCCGTCACAACACACATACTCTCTCATACACACCCACACACACACATAGGCACCCACACACTAACTTGCACACACACTCACTCACTCACTCACACACACATCTACATTCATGCTATCTGACACACACACACACATTCATAAACACATGCACACACTGTCACACCCCCACATGCACGCGCACGCACACATTTGCAACCACGTGCACTCATCTCACACACACACATTTACTCTCACACGCATGCACTCATCTCACACATGCTTGGACACACACACACACACACACACACACAGAAACACACACACACACACACACACACAGCTAATCCCATCCGCCTTGATCTCTCTTCCCATAACCCCCTGCCTTTAAAACCTATTTTAGCCATTACCATTTTAATATCGCTTTGGGAGAGATATCCACGTGAAACGAATAGGTCTAACAAGTCTGTGGGAGAGCCAGAACAAATCAACAAATGCATCCAAAGAAGCGATTTTTTAAACGGAGGGCTGTTTAGTCACGTCGTTTCAGAACAGCAGGCACACGTGCAAAGTGCCTGATTTACACCACGTTCCTCCATATGTGGAATTAACACCAAATCATCCACTGACCTAAAAATGCAGTGGGTTCAAACGGAATAAAACGCGGTTAGTTACTGGACACCAGTCTCTCAAACTGACACTTTCAAGATGCGGCCTGAAAATGCCGCAAACCAACATTTCTGAACTATAGTAATTTAAAAAATGAAGCTAGAATAATTGGCTGGAAAAACAGCAGTCATTAGATTACATTAAATTAAGCTCATTTAGCAGATGCTATTATCCAGAGTGACTTACAGTGTAAGAGAACATACAGACAGGTGACAAATTAAAGGAAAAACAAACGTGAAGTGTCTTAGTAAGGTTTTGGGCCACCACAAGCCACCAGAACAGCTTCAATGTGGCTTGGCATAATGCCTGGAACTCTACCGAAGGAATGGAACACCATTCTTCCAAAAGATAGTCCCTCATTTGGTGTTTTGATGATGGTGGTGGAGAGCGCTGTCTAGCAATTCCGTACATATAATGTACTATGTAGTGACGAGTCAGATGTTACAGTATTAGGGTTACAGTATTAGGATTATAGTTCATAAGTGAAACGCTCTCTCAACAAGGTTGCTGGGTGCCGCTACACAGAAACTCACTATGAACTATCAATCAATCAATCAATCAATCAAACTTTATTTACATAGCACCTTTCAGACAAATCAAATTGCAATTCAGTGTTTTACAAGCGATTGACAAAACATAAAATGTTAAAATGGATTTACAGACTAAAGGTGGGTAGTTAAGATAATAAAAAATACATAATAAAATACAATACAAACAATAAAAATAACAAGAAATAAAATTACAAAATATTACACAAAGTAAATTTTATGAAAAAACAGTGAAATGTTAATAAAATAAAATAAAATGCATGATTAACAGTAATGTGTTGATAAAACAAAACAGAATGAAACAAAGGATGATGATAATAAATAAAATAAGTGTAAATACTAAGACCATAAAATTGGCCTTTCTCCTAGCAGGATTTGCATTTTTTTCTCATTTGTTTGGGAAAGGAAGTCCTTTATAATTAGAGAAAATTTGTTAAAGTAATGTATCCTGCTCTTGGGCTTTCATTGCCTTAAATTGCAATGTGTCTTGAGGATTGAATTGAGGTGCATCCAGAATTTTAATGCTCTTTTTTGGATACTTTATTTGTGGGTAACGGCTCGGGTCTGGGTTGCTTTTAAATTTTTAAAGCAATTAATACTTAGACAAGTTTATACGGGGAGATGGGGTTCGATGGGAGAAGGATCCGATTCGGACTGTCATAAGGTTGATTGAACTTAGTTGATTTATTAAATTTAAATTAATTTATTGTATTATTTCAAATTTAATTATTAGGGGGTCACCCTCAGCTACCCTGCTAATGGCACAGCATTCTGAATACTGAACCCAGAATAACTGGAGATCACCCTTTATCAACCTCAACACTTAAAATAATTTAGAGGGAATTGACCCTCGGCACTTATGAATTCAAATGTCTCTATTTGACTTCATTGGTGGATCATTCCATCAGCATGAGAGAGGAAACACAAACACACATATACAAAAATATAAGCTTTAATGACTAATAATTGTTATTGGAAGTTAAGCAGTTCGGTTGTAATATGGGATAGGATATTGGCACAGTATAGCACAATACAATTCCATACATATAATGTACAATGTACTAACGAGTCAGATATTACAGTATTAGTATTATAGTTCATAAGTGAAACGCTCTCTCAACAAGGTTGCTGGGCACCGCTACACAGAAACTCACTATGAACTAATAACTACTAAACTAATTTTAGGCACGTAGCCTATGATTAGTATGAGACAGACAACAATCAGTTACACTCGACTCATAACACAAAGTTCTTTAACCATACAATTAGGTTTACCGTCTAGCCACTGTCTTGCTACTGCTGGCTCCATACGCATGTACGCATATCATAGCATACCAATAGCTAACAGTAGGTTAAACTTTGAATTATGGCGTTACTTACGAGTCAGAGTGTGGAGAGGAGAGTAAGAGAGGAAAGAGGGAGGAGAAAGAGATCCCCGAGACCGAGGTGAGGCAGCACGCGCTAAGTTCAAAGCTGGAAAATGCAGCTTTAGACAGGCCAGCTTGATCGGCGACACCGGACTCCCAACACGAGCCCGTCAGCACACACGGTTCCAAAGCAGTGCGAACACTCTTAAGTCCAACGGTACAGCGATCCAGGGTTATTCGGCGGGGACACTGAGGCTAGGGGAGCTTCCTAAAAATCAACGTGAGCCACGGCTCGGGTACGGAGGAAAAAGGAAAAATTTGAAAAAGGTAAAAAGAAGAGACGCGGCCTCGGTGGTCATTGACTTAAAAACCTGGTCGGGATGGAGCGGTCTGAGCTGTCATTGGCTGTTTCCTCTGGTCATGTTCCCTCTGATTTTAAGATGGCTCGTGTTACCCCACTTCTCAAAAAACCCACCTCAGACCCCTCCGATGTAATGAATTATCATATCGCTTCTACCCTTCCTGTCCAAAACCCTTGAACAAGCAGCTCTTAAACAACTAACCTCTTTTCTCCATCAGAACAACCTGCTAGACCCTCACCAGTTTGGCTTCCGATCCGGGCACTCAACAGAGACTGCGCTCCTGGCTGTGACGGAGGCACTTGCCACTGTAAGAGCCTCACGCCTCTCCTCTGTCCTGATCCTTCTTGACCTGTCTGCAGCCTTTGACACGGTCAACCATAAAATACTCCTCTCCACCTTGGCTGGGATGGGCATCACTGGGACTGCCCTGTCTTGGTTTGCTTCCTATCTTGCAGATAGGTCCTACCAGGTCACCTGGAAGGGGTCTGCCTCTGCTTCTCATCCCCTTGTTATGGGAGTGCCTCAGGGATCTGTACTGGCTACTCTGCTGTTCTCCGTATACACCAAATCTCTTGGTTCAGTTATTAATTCACATGGCTTCTCCTATCATTGTTATGCAGATGACACGCAACTCTTCTTTTCTTTCCCCCCTTCGGCCACACAGGTCGATGATAAGATGTCTTCCTGCCTGGCTGACATCTCCACCTGGATGGCCAGCCACCATCTGAAGCTCAACCTCAACAAAACTGAGCTGCTCTTCTTCCCATGCAAGACCTCCTTACTACGTGAGCTCTCAATCACGGTTGATGGCACCACAGTGACTGCCTCTCACTCTGCCAAGAGCTTGGGGGTCGTCCTGGATGACCAACTGGACCTCAAGGAGCACATCAAGGCAACATCACGGTCCTGCAGATTCCTTCTGTACAACATCAGAAGGATTCGACCATACCTGACAACGCACTCCACCCAGCTGCTCGTCCAGGCTATGGTGACCTCTCGCCTTGATTACTGCAACTCTCTCCTTGCAAGCCTGCCAGCTTGTGCCATACAGCCACTACAGATGATTCAGAATGCCGCTGCCCGACTCATCTACAACCTTCCCAAATTCTCCCACGTCACTCCTCTGCTGCGATCACTCCACTGGCTACCGGTTGCTGCCAGGATCCGTTTCAAAGCCCTGACCCTTGCCTACACTGCTACCAACAGGACAGCCCCCATCTACTTGCAGGACATGACTCGATTCTATGTGCCTGCTCGACCACTCCGCTCTGCGGCAGCAGGGTGCCTTGTAACCCCTCCCACCCGACCAAAGGGATCACAGAGCTTCTCCACCCTAGCTCCCCAGTGGTGGAACGAACTCCCCGTCCCTCTCTGAACCTGCCCCTCACTACCCATCTTCCGCCGTGGCCTGAAGACTCATCTCTTCAGACTATACCTAGACTAACCACCACCACGCTGTATATTTCACTCTAACCCCCCCCCCCCCCCTTTTTCACGACACTTGTTACATGTTGCCCCATCCCAGCACTTTTTGGTAATTTGTTTTTGTCCTAATACTGTAGCTTATTCTTCTGCCTAGTTGGCTTTGCAGAGGTTAGGTCTGAATAGTGTTCACTGAGTGAACTAAACTGTGTTCTTGGCTAGAAATAGCTGTACAAATTAAGTATTGTATCGTACTGAACCTGTGTTTAGTAGTTGTCTATGACCATGAAATGCACATTTTGTATGTCGCTTTGGATAAAAGCGTCTGCCAAATAAATGTAATGTAATGTTTGGAGGGCACATCTTCCTATCACGTCCGCCTCTCCCATTGTGGGGCGGGTTTCAATAACTTTGGTAAATATTTATTCAATTTTGATCTAGTTGGATAATTATTTAGCAATGCAAGAAAGGTGGATATACTTTGTACCCCGACCTTCGTTGTGAGTATTAAAATATACCCATACCAAACATGATTACTTTTTGGTTCAGGTTACAAGAAGATGAAGAATTTTTTCATTTTTAAGACGTGCAGGCCAGAGAACTCTAATACTGAAATATTCTAAGAGCCTGCACTCACTTTGAGTTTTTCAGACCTGTTGGATATTGTAATTGTATTTGCTGATTATTCAATTAGACTTTCCTCCATTCGCTGGTGTGAATGGAGCGGCCTTGAAATAGGCGACATAGCTCAGGAGGTAAGAGTCTGGCAGTCGGAGGGTTGCCGGTTCGATCCCCGCCCTGGGCGTGTCGAAGTGCCTCTGAGCAAGACACCTAACCCCTAACTGCTCTGGTGAATGAGAGGCATCAATTGTAAAGCGCTTTGGATAAAAGCGCTATATAAATGTAGTCCATTTACCATTACCATTTACTAAGCGTGCCCACTAGTCGCCGGTGGTGCTCTATAGGGATACACAGCAATTATCTAGGCGCCAAGTTGGCACAGCCCAAAGCTATCACACAGCGAGCGTGGTTAACAGCGAATGAACATTCGTTACTATGCCTCCTCTGCGTGCAAGGAGGTTGTTAATCCCCCCCAGTGTCATCTATAGCTTTGATCTTAGAATTATGAGTATCTGGCATGAGGGGTCTGGCGATCCTGAAGGGAAGTGGAAGATGGTGTTGGAATGCTGAAAGTAACAGACAGACTCATTTGAGAGCTTATGCAGAAAAAAAGAATGTGAGCCCTCAGAAAGAGGACTGCAGAGAAACAACTTACAACTGCCCTACAGGACACAGAGAGAGGGGCTCCAGGGCTGTCAGGAAACAGAACGCATGCTGCTCTGCCGCTGGAACCTTACTGATCTTCTGTTCTGGCTCTACGGAAACGAACTACATTTGGAAAGTTTCCTGGCTTTATGAAGAACTTCCAGACAGGAAAGGCACTGCTAGCCAGAACCAGCAGCGACACCAGCACTCCCACCACTATCCCAGCCACTGCTCCAGCAGAGCGTCCTGCAGAGAACATGGAGAAAGAGGGACTCATTTGGGAGAAATAGAGAAGAGCAGGTAATCAAGAAGGAAAGACTACAATGATATGAATAACAACAACAATGATAATAACAACAACATCAATAAAAATACATTTAGCAAACATCCAGAGGGACAAAAAGTGCCTCCATAAAGGTTCATACAACAAGCAGAGCTGATGCCAAGTTAGCAGTCTGACTAAGTGTAGTAGCACATTAGTAGTAGGCACTGAAGTAACGTTGTAAACCTACAACATAATAGGAAGTGCCAGCGTAGGTGGGAGGAGACTGGGGATGCTAAGGCAGTAGGACTCTGAGATGGAGCCCTGGGGAACTCCTGCACTAAGTGTTAAGACAGTGGGACTGTGCTGATAAGTTAGGAAAAGTACATCCCGTTGGAATTGCTGAGATACCGGTTTGAGGGCCAGAGTCACCATCAGGATCAACTGTATCAAGCGCAGCAGAGAGGTCAAGACAAGATCAAGAAAGGGGACAGGGGGGCAGTTTTTGCAGATTTGCATGATTCTGTTATGGGGGGGGTGGGGGGGGCTATAGTGACATTCTTCTACTCTCAGGTAAGCCACTGCCATTTCCTAGGACATTTCTTGAGCCTAAATCCTGTCTTACAGCAGCAAACCAGCTTAAAGGCATCAGAGCATTTTCTCCAGCTTTATTTTATAGACAGAAAACCCAGTACAGTAATTTGTGGCCAGATAGAGGTGAAAACCTGCACTAAAGGCTGCAACAGGCCGTTTTTATGCTTTCTGGAGTAAAGCAGGTCCACAGGCCGATACATTTCAGTAAATTCAGTGGCGTTATGAAAATATACAAATTTTATGAAAATTCCATAAAAACTGTAGACTAATTAAAAGAGAATCAGTCTTATTTTCAATAATTGTCAGGCCTTAGTACACTGATATTCATCAAACAACGATTGTAGACTGTTTTAATTAGCAAATTTGTGGAAAGACAGAAAAATTGACAAAGCTAGGCTACGTCTTAGAAACCATAGCCTAAGATTTCAAAAGCCTAAAACCTATACTTTTGTGTCTCTTATGTGTATTGTGCTCAAGGGGACAATAAAACATGAGGCATTGTGAAAAAATAATTTTTATTTTATATTAATAGTATTATTATTTCCATTATTTTCCCAATGGATTGCAGCAGCCACAACTCAGAGGAATAACAGAGTGGACCAATAAGATGCTGAGCCCTGCATCTGCACAAACACAAAGAGCTGAAGAGGAGGACCGTACCTGAGACTCGCACAGAGACTGAGCCGATGGTCTTCTTAGTCTCAAGATCGGTCACCTTGTAGACTCCGGCATCCTCCAGTGTCACAATCCACAGCAAAAGGGTGTATTTCTGGGCCAGAAGCTCACATCTCTGAGCACAACGCTCCCCATACCTGGCTGGGCCTTTATTTGCATCGAGCATCAGCACCTCATCTGAACCAAGGCCTGCACTGAATGTTACCCTCACTGGGTCTGCGGTATAGAGCGGTATGGAGAGCCTACCACCGGCCTTCACTGTGAGGGTCAGGGGTCGGTGGCCTGTGAGGGCAGGGAATTCATTTACATGTTTACATATTTTACATTTACATGCATATTTACAGGGGATATGAACACATTATCAACAGCAGTCAGCTTGATCACGTAAAAAGGTAAAAATGATACAGGGCAAATTATAGCATCCAAAAATTACTGGTGTCATCTTTCATCAAATCTGCGGTATATCAAGCAATACTTCTGTAAATTATGAAACATTGTTACACTTGCCCTGATTAAAATTACCACATGAAAAAATAAATAATACACACCAGACACACTCATACACCTGAGCTGCTCGACTGCCCTACAGAACTGAAGATCTAAAGTGAATTTTACCTGTCACAACCAGACTGGCAGAATCTGGATTCCCCCTCTCTTTTGGACTGTTGTAGAAGCACTGGTAGTCGCCTTCATCTGAAAACCGTGTCTGTCTGATGGTTAAAGACATGTTTCCATAGAGGGCTTGTTCTGAGGAAACTGAAGCTCTGTTCTCGAACCTGGGCCCATATGTGATGGTGTTCTTAAGGAGCTGGTAAACGTTCTCTCCACCTCTCTTCCAGAGGATATCCAGATCATCAGCACGCGCTTGTATATTAATTTTCCCAAAACAAGGAAGACTGGCGGACATTCCCATCGCTACGGAAACATTTGATGGGACTGAGAGAGAGACAGAAAAAGAGAGAGGGAAAGAGAGAAACAGGCAGACAGAGATTTACAAAGTATTCCTGGCATACAGGAATTAACAGCTCAACCATGTTGCTTGGGGTAGATGAAGGCCCTGATGCAGCGTATGCTGTCTACTGCATACCACCCAAGGCTTGTGGGTTTTATACAAACTGGAATCATCCTGTCCCCCCAAAAACAATCGTAAGAATAATAATAGTAATATCCTTTGTCAAAAAAACAGCTTTTAGGGCTATCAAATCCACAAGCACTAAAAACATTCACTCAATCTGTCGGAAAAAAGGCAACATGCACTGACCTCTTATTTCTAGTTTCACATCTGAAAGAATGGTCTTATTCTCATTCTTGTACTGGCATTTGTAAATGCCGAGGTCACCGTACACCACAGGACTGAGGAGGAGGCTGTAGTTTCCCAGATCTTTTATGTAGAAGGAATCCACTCGTCTCTGTAAGCCGTTTCCAGAGGAAAAGGATCCGGTGTAGAGGTGAGCCACGTCCAGCCAGTCAGGATACTCATCCTGCTGAAAGCGCCACTCCACATCCCTGCTGGGCTCTCCACGGCAGGGGAGAGTGAGGGAATGGCCGATGTTCACAAACATGCGGACAGAGTAGACTGGAGATGCTACCAGCAGGGCTAGGGGAGGGAAGTTGGATGTTCAGTCAGCATAAAAGGGAGAAATATCACAGGGCTGGGCTATTCATGCATAAGAGGGAAATCTCACAGGGCTGGACTTTTCATGCATAAGAGAGAAATCTCACAGGACTGGGCCATTCATGCATAAGAATGAATAATTTATAGTTTAAATCATTTAAATCTAAATTTTTGTCCACCAATATGGCAGTGAAGCATGAAGTTTTTATTTATTTTTATTTATTTTTATACACACACACACACAAACATATACAATGCTGTAAAAAAGTGTTTGCCCCCTTCCTGATTTCTTTTATTATTGAATGTCACACTGAATGATTTCAGATTATTAGACAAAATGTAATATTAGACAAAGAAACTAAGAGTAAACACAAAACACATTATATATATATATATATATATATATATATATATATATATATATATATATATAATTAATTTCATTCATTTAATAAAAAAAGGTATCAAACACCCATATCACCCATGTGGAACAGTAATTGCCCTCTAAGTTACTTAATCAAGAATTTAACCAAATTTAATGGATAATTAGATTCAGCGGACTGAACACAGCCAGGCTTAATTGCACCCAGCCCTTTTGAATCTAAACCTCACTGATATAGAACCTTACCATCAGAGTGAAGTTGTCACAAAGTTTCTACAAGCACATTATGCCATAATCAAAGGAAATTCCAAAAGAGGTTAGAAAAAAAGTTGTTGAAATACATCAGACTGGTAAGCCACTATCACCACATGGGGAACACTTGGAACAGTGGTGAATCTTCCCATGAGTGGCCGGTCTGCCAAAATTTCTCATGGAAAACTCATCCAGGAAGTCACAAAAGATCCCAGAAGAACATCCAAAGAACTCGCCTCAGCTTTGGTCAGTGTTCACCACTCCACAACAAGAAAGAGACTCAGTAAAAATGGAATTCATGGGAAAGTAGCAAGGTGGAAACCACTGCTAACCAAGAGAAATATCAATGCTTATCTCATATTTGCAAAAAGAACCTGCATGGTCCCCAGGCCTTTTGTGATAATGTTCTATGGCCAGATGAGTCAAATTGGAACTTTTTGGATGACACGGGTCCCATTATATCTGGGGTGAAGCAAATAGCCTTTTTTTTTTTTTGAAGGTAGAGATTGAAGGTAAAAACTCACTTTCCCCATCAAATTCATACTAATCAAGTTAGGCTACTCGGCTAAATGCTACCTCTTGCTAATAACATTAGGCCTTCTACAAAATGCGGTATGAATAAACATACAAGCTGGGCAACTTATACGTTATTACTAACATTGTAAATAGATTAATGTGGGTGAGGGTGACAAATTCAGTGTTTTGTTTAGTGGTAGGCTATGTGCGTACATAAAATAAATGAATAACTTTATGCATAACACATGTGCAGAGCACTTCAAAGAGCTGAAGTAGTTTATATTTAAAAACTAAGCGAAAACATACAGTGCATGGGAACCAAAAGTGTGCAGACACCCACAGTTATGCTATTATTCATCATTATTCATATAGCCTTACTTTTCCGCAGTATGTTTTAGTTGTTAACAGCCCAGATATTTGGATATTGAGCCATAGGAACACACACTGAATGAAACACAGTGTGACAACAAATAGAGAAACGCTTAGCTTATGGTGTATGAACAAGATATCTATGCAGCTTCCCATTTCATACACGAGTGTCGGAAATGTGTTAAAACAATGTATTCTTACATTACATGGCATTATTCCTTCATAAATTATGAACACAACCAGAACTTGGTTTTGTCCACAGACTTTTGATCCCCACTGTCTCTTTGCTTTGATCTACTTGTGAAATTTAAGCAACCGTGCACTAAATCTGTATATTGATTGGGTAGCCTACACAGCTGGTGTGATGAGGTGTGCAAGATTAGATGGGCTTTTTTCCCAAACTTCGGATGACACTGCATACGGTATTATAGATGCCATCTTGTGCATTGTGGAGGTCAGATTATTTTTAAGAAAGTTGTATCGAGTGTTGTCAGTGACCACATTTAAATGTATTTGATTTTGGGGATTCATGTTACAGTAATGCTCTAGATCTTTCCGTGGCACAGCACCATGGTTGATTATAAGCAAAAATTCTGAAGCCTACATAATTATAGCCAAATAATAGCAAAACTAAAAGGCACTAATCCTGTTACTCTGAGAAAACTATGAGCATTACCCACCACCTCTTTCCCCTTTCCTCCCCCTAATGTCCCACATATACCCCATCCCCGCCCAGTTTCTCTGACCCTCTCAAACCTCTACCCATCTAGATTATATAATCCACAAAACATCAGCACATGCTCGACCGTTTCGTCCATTAAGCACTCATCGCGTAACCCTGTTTCATGTCTACCAATCAATTTCAGTGATGAATTTAGTCCTGTATGCCCAAACCATAACCTACTCCACATAACCTCTCTCCTACAGTTCCAGCAGTAATAGA
Source organism: Anguilla japonica (assembly GCA_025169545.1). NCBI lineage: Eukaryota > Metazoa > Chordata > Actinopteri > Anguilliformes > Anguillidae > Anguilla > Anguilla japonica. The sequence goes on along the minus strand of JANEZO010000045.1, from coordinate 51,540 downwards.
GGAAATCAGGAAAGAGCGGAGGGGGGCGAGGGCTGGGATGACATATTTTCTCAGGAGCATTAAGCAATGTGCGGACATCATCTTATCATGCGATGTATCCTCGGTCCAGAACCTGCAGAGACCTTTCTCAAGTCAATTCGCACCTTGGCCATTTTCTAGAGCCGGTTTTGAAATTTCACTTATATACTTAACCTTAAACGACCATTACTTTAAACCTTTTGAAACCAAATACTTTCATTTCCATTAGTGCCAGAGGCACCGTGTGTAGCTTACTCACCCAACAGGATCCAAAAACTTGCACATCTCATTTCCGACTGGGAATCGCTGCTGAGACATCTGACTAAAAACTATTAGTAATAGTATTACGTGAAAATTCCTTAATTTAAACTCTCTCCAGTAAATCAGACGTCTTTTCTCCGCTGGCTAGCTTCGCAAGTCTGGCTAAAGTTAACTTCGATACGCAGTTCTTAATACTATTAGACTGTTGATGCCTATCCGTGCCCAATCTAACTAAAAGGAATCATCTGCCCATCCGATAAAAACTCTGCAAAAATCACCGTTATAGCTAATTTTTTTTAGCGTTCATAGTTTTCGGTAATTTTGTCATTGCTCATCAAAAATGCACTGCTTTCCTATTCGCCATTTTGAGGGTGTGGTATTTCCAGGAGAAGGGTCTGCCTGCAGGCAAAACTTTCCCCCCTCCAAATTTCTTCCCCCCTATTCACTTTCGGCGTTATGTTTCCGGTTACGTTTTGCCGTTGCGTTGCGCCGCTTGTACTGATCTACAGTCTATGGTCTGATCTCTCTGTCAAAACGTGAATGGTAACTTTTATTTGTATTTGCCATAGACTGTTACAAAAATATTTTATTAGCTAGGAAAAAATAAAAAAAATAACGTTCGCTAGCTAGCCATCGCCTGTCTCTCAAATTCAAATTCAAATTCTAATGCTTTATTGGCATGACATATTTAAAAATATATATTGCCAAAGCGTAGTGATAACAACTACAGTAAGAATATATGATTAAAAAGAAAAAAGAAGACAAGCAGCAACAACAATAACAGCATAAATGATAGGAACATAATACTTATTATCTAAGTTAACTGAATCAAATTAATTGAAAAAAAAAGTATTTTCTCGATAAGAGTATTATATATATACTCATACATATGCATATACATAGACATATATATATATATATATATATATATATACATGCACACATATACACGCGCACACACACACACACACACACACACACACACACATATATATATATATATACACATATATGTACATACATACATACACACACACACACACACATATACACATACATATACATACGAACACATATGCATATATACACACACACACATACATATGTTTGTTAGATGCTCACCCACTGTCCCTCAGGCTGTGACAGGCAAAAACGTATTTAGCTGCAAGTGAGGCTGTCGGTCCTTCTCCTAATATGACTCGCAGCTTTTGGTCATTTGTTAGGGAGGGAAATTTGTTTAGGAATGTTGAATTTTTGATCTTATTAAAATATGTTTCCCTTATCTGTGAATATTTTTCACAATATAACAGGAAGTGCATCTCTGTCTCTACCTCTCCTGTCTTGCAGTGACCACATATACGTTCTTCTTTGGGTAGCCATGTTTTTTTGTGCCTTCCTTTTTCAATTGCTAAGGTGTGGTCACTGAGCCTGTACTTAGTCAGGATTTGTCTCTGCTTTGTATCTCTGACAGAGAAGAGATACTCTGCCAAATTGTATTCTCTGTTTAGGGCCAAGTAGCAATTAAGTTTATTTTGTGTTTTGGTTTCATTATTCCAGTGTTCCAAATAGGCATCTTTTGTTTGTTTAATTATTTGGTTTACTCTAATTTCTGGTTTTAAAGCAGCGCTGGTCTGAGTTTGGTCAGTGTTTGGTTTTAGTTGGTTAGTGACTCTCATGACCAGCTGACTGAGAGGACTCTTTTTGGGTTTCAGGTCTTGGGTTTTCAGTGCTTGAAATTCAGTGCTTGAAATTGACTTGATTTGAGGTGCATCCAAAATTTAAGTGCTCTTTTTTTAATGTTAATTATCAATGGTTATCTGCCTAATTCTGCCCTGCATGCATTGGTGGGAGTTTTCCTTTGGATGTTTAGTATTGTTCTGCAAAATTCTGCATGCAAGGCCTCTATAGGATGCTCGTCCCACCTAGTGTAGTTGTGATAACTGAGTGGACCCCATACTTCACTTCCATATAAGGCAATTGGTTGGATTACACTGTCAAAGATTTTAAGCCAAATTCTAATTGGTATGTCTATTTTGTGAAATTTTCTTCTAATTGCATGAAAGGCTCTGCAGGCTTTTTCTTTTTCTTTTTAGCACTTATTTTGAGCCCCAGGTAATCACAGAACAGGGAGTGCTCTAGTGCGGTGTTTCCTAGAGTGAACACATGTCTGGTTTCCTGAGATCTGGGTTTCTTTTGGAATATCATTATTTTAGATTTTTTAGGTTTACTGTCAGTGCCCAGTTCTGAGAGTATTGCACCAGTAAATCCAAATGTTGCTGTAGCCCTTGTTCTGTGGGCGACAGCAACACCAGGTCATCCGCATAGAGCAGGAATTTAACTTCCTTGTTGTTTAGGGTTAAGCCAGGGGTAGCAGATTGTTCCAACAGCACCGCTAACTCATTAATATAGATATTAAAGAGCGTTGGTGACAAGCTGCATCCCTGAAAAACACCTCGTCCTTGAGTGAAGAAATCTGTTCTTTTATTCCCAATTTTTACTCCACATTTATTATTGACATAAATAGATTTTATGATGTCATAAACTTTACCCCCTATACCACTTTGGAGAATTTTATAATATAGTCCTTCTTGCCAAATAGAATCAAAAGCTTTTTTAAAATCTATAAAGCATGCAAAAATTTTACCTTTGCTTTTTTGGTGTACATGTTGATTAAAAAGCTAAAACCTGGAAAAGCATGTGGACCTGACAGCATCAGGACAGAGATGTTTGAACACAGCACCCCTGAGCTGAGACAGGCCCTGCTCAAATTGTTCAATCTTGTTTTGCAAGCTGGCTGCTTTCCTGATATCCCAATTTACAAGAGTGGAGACAAATTTGACCCTAATAACTACCGAGGCATCTGTGTGAGCAGCAATCTGGGGAGGATTTTCTGCAGCATTATCAATGCCAGACTGCTAGCCTTCCTTATGAAACACAATGTCTTGAGCAAAGGACAAATTGGCTTTCTACCAAAACATCGCACAACTGATCATGTTTACACCCTACACACCCTAATTAATGTTGTCTTCTGATTCTTTCATTGTAATTTGGTAATCAAGTGGGTTCTGATAGTTTTTAATAGTTGCTTCAAGGATTTGCAACTTTTCTTGGATTTGTTTTTGTTCATAATTTAGATTATTAGGTGAAGTTTGCTCATAAAGTTTTTCAAAATGATTTTTCCAAATGTTGCAATTTTGTAAGGCCAAGTTGTCTGGTTTTTTTTTGCTCAATTTGTTCCATTTTTTCCAGAACTGATTTTGATCAATGGAGTCTTCAATTTCTTGTAGTTTTTGGTTATAATGTATCCTTTTCTTTTCCTTTAGGGTCTTTTTTTACTCTCTTAGTTTTTCAACATAATTTTGTCGCATTTCTGTGTTGAGTGGCTGACGGTGTTTTTGATTGGATAGCAGTCTTAATTATTTCCTGATATTTCTGCAGTCCTCTTCAAACCACTCTTCTTTTTTCTGTCTCTGTTTGGATGCAGAACTGTTTTTAGTAAGACCTGCTTTATTCGCTGATTTATGATATATATAATTAATTTTTGTTACAGGCATATTTATGCCTAATTGGTTTTGCTGGAACTCTGTTGAGAGAAAGGTGTTAATAATGTTAGTAGTTTCAGGTGAACTGATTACACTTTTGAATTTGACTTCACTGTCAGGAGCCTATCGATATGACCTGTTTAATCTGTACAGTTTGCAGGGCTCAGACTCTGCTATTTGTCCTATAATTCTTTTTAGGTATACATTTATCTGACAGTGATCTGTTAGTGGTGTTTGTGGTCTGACAGTGAATGCACTAATATAGAAGGGGTCCATGTCAGTAATGGCATAGTCAACTACACTAGTCCCAAGAGCTGAACAATATGTGAACCTCCCTAAAGTGTCCCCTTTGATCCTGCCATTAAGCATGTACAGACCTAGGGAGCGACAGAGATGCACTAACTCTTTCCCATTTTTGTTACAAATATGGTCAGGATTATTTCTGGGAATAACGGTAGGAGTGAAGTATAGAGAGGACTGTCTGAAGATATGGCTATTTCCAGTAGAATCTACTATGTCAGGCTCAGATCCTGTTCTGGCATTCAAATCTCCGATCAATAGAACATTACCCTGGGCCTGGTAATGTGTGATCTCTTTATGAAGATTTTCAAAAAAGTTTTCATTGTAGTACGGTGACTCCAAAGGGGGAATGTAGGCCGCACATATATATAAGTCATTATCACATTTGATAATATTTTTATTTAATTTTAGCCAGATGTGTGTTATTGCCTTTTTAATTAGTTCTAATTAACAAATCATCTCTGTACCATATGATAATCCCACCTGAATCCCTGCCGTACCTTATGTTTTTCTGTTTGAGGGATGACAGTAAAATTTCTTCATAGCGTGGGGGACAGTGAGTATCAGCATCATCTCGACACCATGTCTCCAACAATATTATAATATCATGTCCTGAAATGCATGAGATGAATTCTGGGTTTGTGCTCTTCGGTCCAAAAACCGAAGAATACAAACCCTGAATATTCCAAGAACTTATTGAGAGAGATTTCATTAACAATTGATTACGTAGATTTCTGTACAGTGACAAGTAGAACAATTTGATCAAATTTACAATGTGTTTTCAAGCAATTTAATTAGTAAAGCAAATTTTATTTATTTATTTATTTATTTTCAACCAAGAATCCTACAGATGAGCTGTAGCAACTGTTTCACCTCTCCAATGTCTGAGTGGTTTGATACTACCTGAGCATAGGTAGGCTGGCACTCAGGGGGTAGCTGGGCTCCGCTGGGCTGGGTTCTGCTGGGCTGGCCTCCGCTGGGCTGGGTTCTGCTGAGCTGGGTTCTGCTGGGCTGGGCTCCGCTGGGCTGGGTTCTGCTGAGGTGGGTTCTGCTGGGCTGGGCTCCGCTGGCCTGGGTTCTGCTGAGCTGGGTTCTGCTGGGCTGGGCTCCACTGGGCTGGGTTCTGCTGAGCTGGGTTCTGCTGGGCTGGGCTCCGCTGGGCTGGGCTCCGTTGAGTTGGGTTCTGCTGGGCCGTGTTCCGCTGGGTTGGGTTCTGCTGGGCTGTGTTCCGCTGGGTTGGGCTTACGTTGGTTGCTGCCTCTCTCAGGTCTTCTGCAAAGATCCATACACTGTCACGGCCGAGGTGGACATAGTCGTATAAGTGCTCATGCGTCAGAGTTGGGTGATGCGCAATGTTTACGTTGGTCAACTTTGTGCACTCTGTGGTGATTTCCCTGTTTATGTTGGTATTTATGTTGAATGGGAAGTCGGTCCGTGGCAGCAATGTGGAAATGGTGATTTTTGCCCTTGGGAACTCTCTTTGTGCTTTTTTAGCCACCTTAATCACTGCTTCTGGTACATTCTGCCCCTTGTGACGCAAGTCATTTGTGCCTGTGTGGATTATGATGTTGTCAGGATCTCCCAGGCGTTCATGACAGAGTAGTTGGAGTGCACTGTCTGTGTGGGGGCACCAGAACTTTCCAACGCTGTGACGGGGGAACAGCTGCGTGTGGTTGAGGAATTTGCTGTTGGAATCAATAAGTATTGCAGTTTTAGGGGGCTGTTTATGGCGTGTTGGTCTCTGTTCTTCTGTAACTGGCTGTGCATTGGTCGGGGTTGTCTGTGAGGCTGGAAGAGCAGTGTTGTCCTGTGGAGGGCTGGGGGGACTGGGGTCCACATTAATGTCTAGGTTGGTCTGTGGTTCTGTCTGGCTATTGGTCTCCATCTGTGAGCCTGTGTCTGTGGTCTGGCTGTGCGGGGACTGCTCCGCTGCTGTTATACTATGCACCTGCTCCCTCAGATGGAGTATGTGTAAGTCTTTGTGCTGCAGCTCCTCTCTCACTTTAAGCAGGTCATGTCTGAGAGCCGTGTTTGCTTTATGAAGCTCACTCACATTTTCTCCTAACTGTCTAATTGTTGCTTTGGTTTCCTCTTTAAATAGCCTCATGTCATCTCTTAGATGTTCAATAATGACCATCTCTGATAATTTGTTCTCTCTGAATTCAGTAATCTCCACTTGTAGAAGGGAGAGGCACCCCTGAATGCGCTGCACTGACGCTGGTGTCCTGAGTGTCGGTGGGCTGCGGTGGGCTCTGTGTGCACTAGAGCAGGCTGGCAGAGGGGCTCTACAGGCTGTGTGCACAGGGGAGGCTGGAGCAGTGGTTCCAGCAGCTGACACATTTAGGGAAGCCAATGCACCTGGTGCTATTTTAGTGGCCTTTTTGCCGTTAGCAAGAGTTTTTAGTCAATCAAAATTTTTTTCAAAATCCTCTAATTTAGTTATTGATCCCTGAACCATTACAGTGCCCGTATTATAGAAATTTATATTAAATTTGGGTACAGTGTCCATATATAGCTGACGAATTGATTTGTTGCCACTCATTTTCATTTGCCTGTAGTCTTCATGAAGAGCAGAATGCCAGGCCTCTGGGTGCTCAGTATAGAATAGCAGGTCTGTTAGAATTTCTTTGTTGCCTCGCAGTTTGTAATCTGCTCTTAGTGTTTCTGGGTAATCTTTTAGCAGTTTGCTCCTGTACTTTTTTTTTTCCCTGCCTCACTTGTGATTTCATCAGGGTAGTGGATTGCTAAGCAACGTAAGCTCCTCCCACTATGCTGCTGTTGAAATGTATCCATTTTCCCACTCTTTCCCAACTGAAAAAAAAATGCCGGTTGCTGTGCTCTGCTGTCAGTTACTAGTGCAGAGCCGAATGGCCTACTTTGCTGATGTGAATTAGCTATAAAGTTTTGGGTTTTTGATAGATTATATAAGTGTCCTACCTTCCAAATCTTCTTTATTCAGTTCCCTTATTGTTCCAGATTCTTGCTCAATGTCCTTTTCCCTGGTTATATTGGTTTTGATCCTATTCTTCCAGCTTGTTGATGTTAGTTTTAATAGCAGGCTAACTACTTTGTTAGCATATTCTGCTTGCTGTCTCCTCACCAAATGAAATTTGTTGTTTTATTATTTATTTTTGGTATATCAAAATTTTGCTCACCTTCTTCCTGGTCTCTTTAGCTTTAATATAAGGTCATACTTGTCATTGTACACAATCGATAATGAATAAAATCACTGGTTGTAGTAAGCACTCATAATTTTGCTTCTCTCGCTGTCTTTCCAGCTCTTTTTCTCTAAAAAAATAACGTTCGCTAGCTAGCCATCGCCTGTCTCTCACTCCCTATAACGAGATTCACAGATCACCAGCTAGCTCGCAAGAGAAATGGATAGCTAGCTCGCAAGAGAAATGGATAGCTTGCTAGCTAGCTGGCGAGACAGTTTGAGATCGCTAGCTAGCCGGCTAGCTAGGAATGTTAGCTATTTCTGAATAAGACTAAGAGAAGCTCTTCCAGCTAGCTTGCTAGTTAACCATATCGGGGTGTCTCGCTGGCTATCTATGTATGTTTCTTGCTAGATCGTATGCAGCACAGTCTATTTACAAGCCACAGCCTGTATAAACCTGTGTATGTACAACCGCTGTCGTAGAAGAATAAGTCGCCCCCTAACATGTTAAGCATATTCTACAAGCCATCGAAACAGAAATTATTCGTCATTACAGCCTAGTACATGCAGTACTACTAATTTTGTTTGATGACAGAAGTGACATTAAATATGCCACTGTAGTTTGTTTTCCAAGAATGATTCCGGTCCTGGAGGACCGTCCGCGTCGTGGTTTTTGTCCCAACCAGTTATTAGTTTTAGTGTTCTGACAGGTCTGAACTGCGCTGGTTCGCTCTAGTACTTGAGTACGGTGAAATCTTTAGCATACACTTGTTTCTTCGGCGGTAGCTGGTGCTTATGCATATCAGGGATGCTTTTTCATTTATAAAAAGACAGACAAAACAGAAGAAGGGAAAAGATTGACAGAACAGTTATAAACATTAACAAAGTACACAGAAACAGTGCAAAAAAAGAAAGAAAATTAAACAGCAGAATTAGAAGAGTTCACTTCTCTTTGTATGATGGTCCACCTTCCTGTTGAACTCGTCTCTTTCACTAAAATAAACAGGGATTTAAAAAGAGGTGTCAAATCAAGGCAACATCAGGGTCTGATTACAACAAACCAACAATTAAAATCTATCCTTGCCTCTCCTGGAGATGTGTGCCAGCGGAAAATTCCTCCGTCGCCTTCTGCAGGGTCATCTTCCCAAGAGCAGAAAGTGCACCGATGATAGCCTTGTATGGGAAAAGTAATTAAGGTCCTTACATGTCTTGCACTTCATCCAGTCTGATTGCATCAGTGCGTGATATGAGTCTCACCTCTGGGAACAACACCTCTAGAATGAACAGTATATGATTCCTGATGACAACTGGAGAGGATATACTGTTCAGGACAGTCTCGAGGTACTTGAACAACCTGTCCTGCTGGGCGTCATTGTCAAGGTACACTGGGACTTTGTTAGGTGACTTCCCTTGGAAACATCAGCCACTTGGAGGGTTCCTTGTCACTGATGATTGCCTGTGTTTGTCTGGGGGTGGTATGCCGATGAAACCCGGTGCTCGATCCGTAGCTCCTTAAAAGCCATCTCAGTCTGAATTTTAAAAAGTCAGAGACTCATAAGTGACGTAACATCTACATTGTGAATAAAAAGCATGTTTCTGTTAACTCTATCACCATTTAAATGCGCATTAGTACATTTTTAAGGTGACCTCCTTCTTGAACCATTTAAATATGTAGTATTACAAATATAAGGTTACCTCCTTCTTGAACTCACTGCCCTGGTCGGTGAGGATAACTTCAGGCAAACCATGTGTGAAGAAGATGTCCCTCAAGGCCTCTGTGGTGCCACAATTATAAAACATACTTGAATTTTTTATAGTGGCAGTGCCATAACAAAATGTATACCACACCTCCTTCACATTGGCTGCCGTCTTCTTCGTGAAGGTCTTGGTTTCCGCCCACTTGGTGAAGTAGTCCGTCAGGGTAAGGCAGTACCTGTTTCCCCTTTGTAGAGTTTGCCACTGGCCCAAAGAGGTCCACGCCTAAGGTATGGAGTCAAGTTTCCACTTTAGAAAAAGTCTGTATGTGTGTGTGTTTATATATGAATTTGTCTGTTTATGTGTGTGAGATTCATCAATGATTTCACTCACCGACCATGTGCCATGGGGAAACTGGCTTGATGGGCCTCAGTTCGGGTGCTTCTGTCTTCACCTTCTTGAAGTGCTGGCACTCTAGACATGTGCGCACCTTAAAGCATGACAAAAAATGGGACAGTACAAAAAAATGCATTTGGATTTTTCCATAATATTATACCCTAAACATTTTGATTAGCAAGCACACAATATGAATATTAATCTAATCTAAATGGTTTGTTACAGAGACAAAATAAGAACAAATGCTTAATTGTCCCAGCGCTTACGATACTCCCTGTATTTCACAATAGTTCACTAACCCGATCCAGGGTGTCCTGCGTGAAGCCACGCCAATAAAACCTAGGAGTGATCTTCTCCCGCATCCTCTTCGGTCCGAGATGGCCTGCATGGGTCTCAGTGAGCACGGCCACTTTCTACTCCTCCGTCAGAATTACCCTCCTGTCTCCATAGTAAAGGGAATCACCTAAACAGCAGGACACACAACGCAATTTTGTTCATTTGAGCCAAGATTACTGTCAATTATTTTCAGATGAGTGAAGAGATTATGTTACCTTGAAGACCGAATTTTTCTGAGGCCGACCATATACCCCGCCTCAGATTCTTCGGCACATCCTTACCATAAGTCCCCTGGGAGAGAGAGAGAAAAATGGCATTTAGTGACACAACCATTTTTATTCTGCAATACTATGTTCCACAGCGAATCAGCCAGTTGTTCAAATCAATCAATCAATCAGTCAGTCCGTATTATCACTGTTTGATTATCTATCAATCAATAAATTAATATATCTATCTGTTTATCTATCTATCTATCTATCTATCTATCTAGCTACAAGCTACAACAGTAAAAACAAGAGATTAGATCTAATGTAAATAATAAGTTAGAATATATTGGATTTAAGTAACTACAAACACTATTCGCTAATCAGAATAAGTAGAGAATATGAACAAATGTAAAGAAGAGAATAGGCTTAGCCACGCAGTTTTTTAAAATCTCCTGAAGCTGATTTATCTTCTCTGCCTCTCAAGCTAAATTCTTGGCAGTTGCGAGCGTCTTGTATTAAATTGCATCGTTAGCAACCAGCAGAGAACGCTTGGCAACCGCGCAATAATTGACGTTAATTTACGCATTACGGGAACGTAACCGGAAACGTAACCCCCGGAAGTGAATGGGGGGGGGGGGGGGGGGGGGGGGGGGGGGGGGGGAAGAAATTTGGCCTGACAGAGGTTACGGAATTTTCGGTCCTTCCGCTTTTTCATTGGGTCCTCTACATGGAGGTCACGTGCTTCCGGTCCTCTCCGTGGAGATCCTCCTGGTGGAGATTCCCGTGCACAACAAACAACGTCCAAAAGCTGGTTAAAAAGCCTCCCTTCTTTGCCCAGGTACCTAAAAGAAATTCCGTCAGAATGATCATGCCATCCTTACACAAATTCTGGTTGTAATTATTATTTATTAATAGAAACATGGCCAAATGATCCGATGTGGGCATCCTGTCGCTTGTTCATCACAAGCTGACTCAGCCGCCATTTTCAGGCCAATGGGCTGTGGGGAGAGGACTACCTGTAGGATGGGTTCCTCAACCACCCGGGCCAGGATCTGCAGCATCCCACCCAGTATATGTATGTGACCTGTAATTGGCCCTCTGGTCAATCTAAAATAAATGATTGGTGTAGCCAGTTTTATCAATAACCAATCACACGGGAAATAAATACTTATTTTTGATTCAAATATACTGTACTTTCAGATTAGAGAAATAATCACATCCAAGCAGCTTGCCAACAGAGCAAAGTATTTTATTTGGATTGATGGGCTACTTACTTTTCTCCATTTGTGAAAAATATTGGCACATTATTAACCAATTGATTTTGCAATGAATCAGTGGTGTAATGCTCAGGAAAAATAATGAAGATATCGCTGGCTAATTTAATTTAGCCTCTGACGGCTTTGTTCCACATTTTGACATTTTCAATATATTTATCAGAATTGTCAGCTGAACCTTTATCTTTTATTGACTTGGAGACAATACTAAATGAATTGTATTCAACAGCCCATCAGCTTATTAACAGCTTGTCGTAGGTAAAAGTGAATTGTAATTAATCATAAACAAGAATAATAACATCCCTCTATATTCAACCTTCTTCATTCAGTCTTCCTTTCATTGATGTCATTAATTTTCTCACAGAGAAATATGCAGCTTAACAGATGAACTTTCAAGTATTCAGTCAGTCAAAGGGGTCAGTGGCGCATAAGACAAGGCTCCATCATTCTGGTTTGACTGGAACCATCCAAATTCTGAGCAATGTGAGAGCCACACGTTTGGACCCCACCAGACCGATTTTTCTAATCTTTTTCATCTCTTTCTGGTCTTTCTCTAGATCAGCTTCTGCTGACTACATTCTCTGGAAAGGGCGCTGGTCTGTGATTGCGAATTTGTTTCCGTTTCATAGTTTTTTTGATCAGTGGAACGTGCAACCTGCTTCAGGTTAACAGTCACCTTGTGCATTGGTAATGGTAAGGAACTTGATGAACTGGAACTGTGTTTGATTCCTTCGTGTCCACACAATTTGGTTTACTAGTCGGTTGGTAACTCAGGTTCAACAGTCCGAGATTCTACTTGACTCTTTTGTGTACATACTGTATATGTAATTTCTACTGCTCCTGGCTTGGATGAATAATACAGTAGCTCATTTTGTTTTGATCAAGAGACAGTCATCTATAGTCAATGTACCATCCTAGCAATAATTCTAAGGCAAAGTGAACAAGAATGCATGCATTGGTTCTCTAGAACATAGTTACAAACTATCAACTACTTCACACTGAATGCATTTGAACTACAGCACAGCTACCCTTAAGAGATGTATGAACTACATCTTGAGTAATTGTAGTGTGCGATACTACGATTACTCAAATGTAGTATAAAAACTTTGTTTTAAAAAAAATAAAAAATAAAAATTTAAAAACATTACTGTTAACTTGTTCAGCCAGCCATCTTTTTGCATGTGGGGAGAACCAGCAGTGTGTCGGCAGTTGACAATTATAGTGGAGCAGAGTGCGGATTAGAGGGAAAGGAGAAAGAGGAGGCGGTATTTGGTCAAAGGAGTTTGGAAGAAAATATTTTAGGGCCAAAAGCAGTAGTAGTGTAGTTCCTGTAGTTGACTACACCTCAAAATGACAAAAAAAATGACTACTACAACCACTACACAAATTTGAATGTAGTTGAACTGCTGCAAAATGTCATGAAACTACGAGTTTAACAGCATGTATTTAAACTACCTCCCAGACGCTGCATATCAGAAGAATTATACCTTTTGGCATTGACCTTCCCCCTCCTTATAATTCATAACACTATTGCATTTCAGTGTTAAATCAATTGTAAATGGGTGTTGTATAGCCATTGTCTGTTTTAGGGAGACATTTGAGTTAAACACTGAGAAGGTTTTCACTACCAGATCGGCCTTTCACAGAGCAAAACACACTTAATTCATCCATAAAAAAATGTTAGCTCTGAATCAGCGAGGTAGGCCAACCAAAAACAGTTAATAAATTATTCAAAATTTCAGTTGCAATATCCATGTAATTTACTAAATGCATGTGTTTATCCGTCTTTGATATTTCGTTAAATCCCGGTTCATTCAGTTCATAATTGCAATACGGTATTTCTTTTTTTCAGTCAGTTCATTGCAGTCCATAATTCAACAACAAAATACATTTTCCTTTTCAAACAAAAAAGATCAAAAACCAAAGTAACAGGGCTTCAGAGCGGAGCGTTCCACACCGGCCGCTCGCTCGCTCAACAAACAGCACTCAATTAGCGAAATAACCCGTAAAAATCAAAGAAACCAACAAAGAAAAAATAATTAAATCAGCACTTATCGTCCCGTCCCGTCAGTCAGTCGTAGGCGTTTCAGTCCGAACCCAGGCTGTACCCTGCGCAGTTTGGGAGTTTTGGCTTTTGCTTGTAGAGTTTGTAGATAATGTCTTGTCGGCCAGGTGGGATTAATCCGTATTAGAGTCCGGCTCTTCCGTAGCGATCACGGTAGGATTAATTTTTATTGTACTTCGAAATGACTCTTTTCTTATCCGACTGATTACACACAGCTTTTCTCGCTTTTATTTTTCTCAGCTCCCGGGGTTTAACTTTCCGCTTGCAGATTCAAACTCTCTCGCAGTCGCCATTCAAAAAAACTCTCCCACTGATGCCATTGTCTCCGCAATTATTGGCGCGGAAAAGGGGGCAGGGCTGTTGCACACCTCACGCACCCACGAACACCTGACCTGTCCTGTCAACACAGGGCCGTCACAACACACATACTCTCTCATACGCACCCACACACTAACTTGCACACACACATCTACCCACTCACATTCATGCTATCTGACACACACACATTCATAAACACATGCACACACTGTCACACCCCCACATGCACACGCACACACACAAACACACACACACAGTCACACCCCCAAATGCGCACGCGCACACACACACACACACAACTCACACACACGCACTCATCTCACACGCTTGGACACACACACACACACACACACAGTGACCTTCCTCACCAACGGAGGTTGCAGTTGCCAAAGCAGTATAAGAACCAGTGCAGAGAGTCCCAGGGTCTGTTAACAGAAAAAAACATTTATTTGTATTAAATCTTGGGGGAAGGGGAAGCAAAAAATAACTGAAACTTCTTCCCGGTCGGGGTATCAATCTTCCTCTCCAGGGTGAGTACGCTCCTCCTGGAGAGACAAAGTGAACAATGGTTAGGAGCTTGTGATTGGGTACTGGCCAGCCCGCTCCAGGTCTGTCTCCTCTCCTTTCTCCTTTCGGCCTTATAGGACTTTTCCTCCAGCCCTCTGTCCTTTCAGTGCGGGGAAACCACTCCCCCAGTCAGAAAAAGATTGAAAGTTGCAATCATATAATTCATATTCTTTGCGTTGGCTCACAGCCGCTTACCGCCCCAGGAACAGGTGAGGAGAGAAGCCAGGTGTAGTTTCTCTCCCTAGTCCCAGTCAGCCTCTTACTCCTTTGTGCAGCTTCTTATATTCTGGGAGGCAATCTACTCAAGCAGTCTCAGGTGTGCTGCAGGAGAGTGGAAAATTCCACATACCTGCACTCTGCTGTAGCCCTGTCCTTGGTGCTGATCCATGGAAGCTCACCTGCTCTGCGGATTGCTGTCCCTGGTCCTGAAGTCTTCCAATATCTCATTCGGAAGGTAATGCCCCCTCACCACTTGCTCCAGTATTCGCTGGTGGCGGTAGGCCCGGCCGCCCTGGTGCTTCTTGTGCTCTCCTGTGGAGCACAGATAGGGCCTCGGGGCGCCACAACACACACACACACACACACACAGAAACACACACACACACACACGCACGCACACACACACACACACACACACACACACAGAAACACACACATACACACACGCACGCGCGCACACACACACACACACACACACACACACACACACACACACACAGAAACACACACATACACACAGCTAATCCCATCCTCCTTGATCTCTCTTCCCATAACCCCCCTGCCTTTACTCCTATTTTAGGTTTCGGGGCCCTTCTAACTGAGCGACCACTCCAGTTCCATTCTTTCACTTCCACGTGCCAAAAAAAAAACCAAACGAAAGTCACATTCTGTCTGCACTCTGTAAAGGAGCCGGGGCCTGCACAGAAATAAACAAGCGAAACTTCACCTTGGGCAGAATTAATGGCGGAAACGGTTTGTTTGCGGCCATGAACGACATTCATCAAGCAGCCTAGCAGGAAGCCTGCATCGTCTCGTTTGCTCTCAGGACAAATTACCATTTTAATATCGCTTTGGGAGAGATATCCACGTGAAACGAATAGGTCTAACAAGTCTGTGGGAGAGCAAGAACAAATCAACAAATGCATCCAAAGAAGCGATTTTTTAAATGGAGGGCTGTTTAGTCACGTCGTTTCAGAACAGCAGGCATACGTGCAAAGTGCCTGATTTACGCCACGTTCCTCCATCTGTGGAATTAACACCAAATCAACCACTGACCTAAAAATGCAGTGGGTTCAAACGGAATAAAACGTGGTTAGTTACTGGACACCAGTCTCTCAAACTGACACTTTCAAGATGCGGCCTGAAAATGCCACAAACCAACATTTCTGAACTGTAGTAATTTAAAAAATGAAGCTAGAATAATTGGCTGGAAAAACAGCAGTCGTTACATTACATTACATTAAGCTCATTTAGCAGAAGCTATTATCCAGAGTGACTTACAGTGTAAGAGAACATACAGACAGGTGACAAATTGAAGTGTCTTAGTAAGGTGTTGGGCCACCACAAGCCACCAGAACAGCTTCAATGTGTCTCGGCATAATGCCTGGAACTCTACCGAAGGAATGGAACACCATTCTTCCAAAAGATAGTCCCTCATTTGGTGTTTTGATGATGGTGGTGAAGAGCGCTGTCTAACAATTCCGTACATATAATGTACTATGTAGTGACGAGTCAGATGTTACAGTATTAGGATTATAGTTCATAAGTGAAACGCTCTCTCAACAAGGTTGCTGGGTACCGCTACACAGAAACTCACTATGAACTATCAATCAATCAATCAAACTTTATTTACATAGCACCATTCAGACAAATCAAATTGCAATTCAAAGTGTTTTACAAGCGATTGACAAAACATAAAATGTTAAAATGGATTTACAGACTAAAGGTGGGTAGCTAAGATAATAAAAAATACATAATAAAATACAATACAAACAATAAAAATAACAAGAAATAAAATTACTAAATATTACACAAAGTAAATTTTATGAAAAAACAGTGAAATGTTAATAAAATAAAATGAAATTAAATGCATGATCAACAGTAAAGTGTTGATAAAACAAAATAGAATGAAATAAATGATGATGATGATAAATAAAATAAGTGTAAATACTAAGACCATAAAATTGGCCTTTCTCCTTGCAGGATTTGCATTTTTTTCTCATTTCTCAAGTCCTTTATAATTAGAGCAAATTTGTTGAAGTAATGTGTCCTAATTTCTGAATATTTTTCACAATGTAGGAGAAAGCGCATCTGTTTCCACCTCTCCTCTCTTACAGTGACCACATATACGTTGTTCTTTTGGTAACCATGTATTCTGGTGTCTGCCTTTTTCAATTGCAAGTGTGTGGTCACTCAGCCTGTACTTGGTCAGGATCTGCCTCTGCTTTGTATCTCTGACAGAGAAGAGATACTCAGCAAATTTGTAGTCTCTTTTTAGGGTCCGTGAGCAATCTAGTTTGTTTCGTGTTTTGGTTACATTATCCCAATATTCCAAAGAAGAGATTTTGATCTGTTTCATTACTTGGTTTACTTTGATTTGTTGGTAAGCAGTGCTGGTATGAAGCTGGTCTGTGATTTGTGTTAGTTGGGTTAATGGGTTAGACAGCTTCATTACCAGCTGACTGAGGGGACTCTTTTCATGACTGAGCTCTTGGGCTTTCATTGCCTTAAATTGCAATGTCTTGAGGATTGAATTGAGGTGCATCCAGAATTTTAATGCTCTTTTTTGGATACTGTCTGTATTTGTTGGTAACGGCTCGGGTCTGGGTTGCTTTTAAATTTTTAAAGCAATTAATACTTAGACGAGTTTATACGGGGAGATGGGGTTCGATGGGAGAAGGATCCGATTCGGACTGTCATAAGGTTGATAGAACTTGGTTGAGTTATTAAATTTAAATTAATTTAATGTATTATTTAAAATTTAATTATTAGGGGGTCACCCTCAGCTACCCTGTTAATGGCAGAGCATTCTGAATACTGAACCCAGGATAACTGGAGATCACCCTTTATCAACCTCAACACTTTTATTTTTATTTTTAAAATTATTTAGAGGGAACTGACCCTTGGCACTCATGAATTCAAATGTCTCTATTTGAATTCATTGGTGGATCATTCCATCAGCATGAGAGAGGAAACACAAACACACATATACAAAAATATAATTTTTAATGACTAATAATTGTTATTGGAAGTTAAGCAGTTTGGTTGTAATATGGGATAGGATATTGGCACAGTATAGCACAATCTCATATACACGTTTTCAACGTACAAAAATGCCAAGTTACTCACACATACAAGACATACACCGTCTATAACTCATTCATTCAGACTGCCAAAATTCAGGCCTGCCATTAAAAGTAGGCTATTGATATCAAAATGACGCCACGTTACGGTACTACAAACAATATCGGCTATCTTGCCTCACCGAAATTAAATAAGATGTATTCCAAAGCAATGCTACCCAATATTTCCTCAATTCTTTCAAGTCACTTGGCCCTGTGTTTTGTAATCTTACTATTGTACAATGTCATGCAAACTTTGTGTCAGATCAAAGTGTCAAATATTTCGAATTGCCTCATGGAACACATTGAAATTCATGTAGAAAACTGCTGGTGAGTAACTACAGGAAACATATTTCTCCAGAAAACATATGTTTATACTTGCTTCTGAACTGAATTTCAGTAAATGTACAAGTGATTGTATATTTGCTACGTACAATAAATACTGCATGTAAAATACATATTGTACATACATACATAGAGAACTTCGTTATCCACATGGGGACATTTCCCTCGCAGCATGTTACATTCACATTTACAAACAGACATTTATAGCAAGAAACATACTATCATTCACGCAACAGAAAGGCTGGGCAGCAAAATACATACATACCAATACAAATTGGACATATAGATGCCTATTCAATCAATCGTGACTGTGAGAAAGCCATCCACACATATGTTTGGCCTGTCCATGTACTGCATGCTTATACACACAGGGCCAAGTGACTTGAAAGAATTGAGGAAATATTGGGTAGCATTGCTTTGGAATACATCTTATTTAATTTTGGTGAGGCAAGATAGCCTATATTGTTTGTAGTATGTGTATTGTGTATCATGCCCATTCTGCTAAAAATATGTTTTTAGCAGAATGGGCATGTAGGTGAAGATTGACATGATCACAGACTATAGTGCGAAGTAAATGAAGTCACCATGAGCAATCTTAGTTTCAATATCGAACGGTATATATAACAGTCTGTATAAAGCATTAGTCGTTAAAGTGGAAGGTTAGGTAACGTGTGAAATCTATTGCACTGATGTGCTTTTCTCATGTTCAGTACAAGTAGTTATAATTATGAGTGAGTCATGATTTGAAATGTAATGTTTTAATGGGGAGTTGCAGAACGTACATACGTAGTAATTGTTTGAATGTGGCTAGAGAGAGAACAGGGCGAGGTAACATGAATGTAGAAACATGGCGTTTGCTGATAAGAATGTTTTGTACAGTAGCCAAGTGAATAAATATAGTTAGGAGAAATGGCACAGTGGTGAACTGGTGTAACTTTTTAATAAAAGGAATACATTTGCCGTCATGAAATGCATATGGGTGGCCGTGAGTGAGTTTTGGTAAAGCAAATATAAGCGTAAGAAAACGTTAGTGTAAAAGAGGAAACTGTCTGCCTGAGGGCGAGGCGGGATTCATCCTTCAACCGGAGGTTTACCAGTCTGTGACTTTGTTAGAGCAGCACCATGACATAGCTGTGCAATGCGTGAAATATCATTAGCAAACCTGTCCGTGGTTTTAAAGAAGAACACAGGCCAGTAAGCACAGAAGAGCTCCCGTTGAATCCATATGGCTTTGCAATATTGTAGCCGGTTAATAACTGAACGTGCAGACGGTACGTCATAATGCAGTGTATATGTTCGGTGAACGGCGGGTAGTGATGGTGCAAAAGCAATAATTGAGAAGTAGTAGACAATTATTAGTGAGGGTAAAAGCAGGTTAAAGAAACGTGTTCCTAGCTGGGCTTGAACCTAGGACCCCCTGTTCCCAAGACTGTAACCTTGCCCACTAGGCCACAGGCAGACTAGCTGTTTAAACTGGAAATGTTTCAGAGTAAAAAGGCATGGGTATTTTGCGTGTGTATGCAAGTTTTTGATTGGGTCGTGTAGGTGAAGATTTGGCTGGTGTCGGTAAAATGTCCAATGGGGAGACATGTTGTTAGTGGGATAGGCGGCAGGAAAAATAAGAAGAAGGAGAAGAAGGAGAAGAAGGAGAAAACGCAAAATCCCCTTAGTTTGGGGCTTTATTGTGTGGACATGTGACATTCTGTCTGTTGAAATGGGGTGAGAATGTACAGAATTTAATGTTTTTAAGGGCTGAGTGTCTGTGGCTGTTGTGGTTATTTCTGTGGGGAACCCTGAAAAGTGCCAAACTCTCGGTGCTGTATAGGTATGAGGCATGCCCCCGCCAAGGCGTAACTTGGCGGGATGGCATACCTGCCATCCCAATACAATTCCGTACATATAATGTACTATGTACTGACGAGTCAGATGTTACAGTATTAGGATTATAGTTCATAAGTGAAACGCTCTCTCAACAAGGTTGCTGGGCACCGCTACACAGAAACTCACTATGAACTAATAAATACTAAAATAATTTTAGGCACATAGCCTATGATTAGTATGAGACACACAACAATCAGTTACACTCGACTCATAACACCAAGTTCTTTAACCATACAATTAGGTTTACCTTCTAGCCACTGTCTTGCTACTGCTGGCCCCATACGCATGTACGCATATCATAGCATACCAATAGCTAACAGTAGGTTAAACTTTGAATTATGGCGTTACTTACGAGTCAGAGTGTGGAGAGGAGAGGAAGAGAGGAAAGAGGGAGCAGAAAGTGATCCCTGAGACCCAGCTGAGGCAGCTGGAAGTTCAAAGCTGGAAAATGCAGCTTTAGACAGGCCAGCTTGATCGGCGACACCGGACTCCCAACCCGAGCCCGTCAGCACACACGGTTCCGAAGCGGTGCGAACACAAGTCCAACGGTACAGCGATCCAGGGTTATTCGGCGGGGACACTGAGGCTAGGGTAGCTTCCTAAAAATCAACGTGAGCCACGGCTCGGGGACGGAGGAAAAAGGGAAAATTTCAAAAAGATAAAAAGAAGAGACACGGCCTCAGTGGTCATTGACTTAAAAACCTGGTCGGGATAGAGCGGGCTGAGCTGTCATTGGCTGTTTGGAGGGCACATCTTCCTATCACGTCCGCCTCTCCCATTGTGGGGCGGGTTTCAATAACTTTGGTAAATATTTATTCAATTTTGATCTAGTTGAGCTGCGTTTCCACCCAAAGTACCTGGAACTTTTAGTCCCAGGAACTGCTTTTCAAGGAACTAAAAGGTTCCTTCAGCCCATTGTTGTCTGCGTTTCCACCGCGGTGTAAAGACCCGTGAAGATTATGCAAATTAGTCCACTGACGAATTAGTATGAAAAAGCGGCGTCGTCGTCGGTCTATCTGTCGCATGATTTGTTCTGTAACCCCATACTACCACCGAAGTAGCCTACATTATTTTCTAATAACCAGGACAGCCCGGAGGGGTTTATTCCACTTATACAACGGCATGGGTGCTGGTGAGAACATTTTTTTTGACTGAACTTTTTTTTTTCTGGTGTCCAGGTTGCGCGGCGAAGCTTGTTTGCATCCCACATGTGCAATACAAAGTGTAGGCCTAAACTAGCATTTGGCTATTATTGAGTTTCTAATTAGCAGTCTTAAGAATATATGAATTATTTAAAATCATCATTTGGCACAAATAGTCTATTTAGCATTACTGCGTGGGCCTCCTTAATAGAATAGAATAATTATAAAGTCAGCGTACAATCCCAATCAGTTCCTTTAATCGCTTAATCAGTACTGCAAAAAAAATACTTTTGCTACATACGTTTCTTTTCTAAATGGGGCTGAGAGGTGTAGACATTACTTAAAATAACTGTAATGGTTAAATGAACGCTGGATTGCATTCACCTTTTATCATCTTAACAGGTCAAACACAAAACTGTTGAAAACTGAATGACAGAACATAATTCTCTCAGGTTCAGCCTTGAAAACATGAAAAAAAAACTGCCAATTGGGATGAAATAACTCCATCTGTTCACAATCCAGTTTCTCAATTAAAAAAAATTCTGGGCCTCTGGCTGCTGGTGATAAACATTTGGGGGCGGGGGGGGGCACAGTTTTGAAGCAGCACTTCATACCTGTTACAACCCGGCTCAGAGGGAGACACTGGAAACGAATATTAATAAAGTGAACGATGGCCAACCTGTTACTATGCAGATGTGCATTCATAATATTAACGGACACAATAATGGGAGAGGGACGGACGGAGAAATGCCAGTGCCCGGTTGCATAAACTACTTAAGTTTCAAACTTAATTTTGTCCCTTATGCTAAATATTTCCCTACGCTAAGGGGTTCATTTAGGAGCGTTGCATAAAGCCACTTAGGTTGTCTCCTTGCCTAAGTGACTAACGCTGGCTTTACGCGGTGCAACTTCACGCAACCAGTTGCAGGTTGCAAGTTGCCTGCAACATAATTTCCATGCAACTTGACAGTTACACGAAGCAATTCAAAAATAATCAAGTTTCATGCAACACTGTAGTTTATTTCACTAAAACTAGCTAGCTAGATTGGTAAATTTCCATCTGCGTCATACTGTTTTGTTTTTTGTTAGCTAATGTTAATCTTCTGAAATTTGCAGCTGTTCCTCTCTTGACACCTGCACAGCACACAACTCAGATCTTGCACCTTATTTTTTAGACTACAAATATTCAGATGGGCAATTCTTAGTCCTTTCTTTGGTAGCTTAATAGACATTTAGTGGCTTATGGCACAGTTTCAATGACAACCTAATAATACACAGTCACTTGATTTCCATTAAAACTAGGATGACCCATCAGTGTTTCTCTTTGGTCTCACAATGAGCCGGTCATAGCTTATAGATTATGGCATAATTACCCTTCGCTCTGGCTTCTCTCATCGCAGGCAAAAGTTCAGCTCTTTTCTTCCTCAGCCGTTCGGAAAAGTCCTCATTTATGTACACCGAGGTGTTTTTTAGGTGTGCTCTTGCTCTTGTGCTTTACCCCTTCTATGGGCTCGTTCGATCTGAATAGAGTTGGCCTCCATTTTCAGCTTGGTGGTTAACAGTTCACGCTCCTTGTTCTCAGTCTCAGCCCACGATTCCTCTGCATGATCCAAAGTTATTCCATCAATTATAATGTTATTCCTTCGGCTTTGGTTCTCCAAATAATCGAGACGCTCAAGGAGGATATTAGACTGAACCGGAGTGGAGTGAAGTTGCTTTACCAGTTTGTCCAAGTCCTTAAAAGCATTCTTATCCATGGCCTGTGTTGCTTTTATTTCGTCAATGTCCTTCTGAGAATATTTTAGACTGTTACTCAAGTCCTGGAACTCTCTCACAATTCCATCAATCCTTTTGTTGGTCGAATCCAGGATCATTTGTGTGAAGCACCTAAATGACGCCTCCTGCCTTTTTAATACCTCCTCATAGATAGTCTTTTGTTGATCCAGCATTTCTTTGAGCGTGTCCATAGTTACAAACTCCGGTTCGGCTTCAGTTACGTTCTTTTGACTTTTGCGATTCGACATTGTTCATTGTTCACTTAATTCACCCCTTACTAAAAAACAACTAATCTGGCAATCCTGAAGGGAAGTGGAAGATAGTGTTGGACTGTTTAAAGTAACAGGCAGACTCATTTGAGTCTTATGCAGAAATAAAGCATTTGAGCCCTCAGAGAGAGGACTGCAGAGAAACAACTTACAACTGTCCTACAGGACACAGAGAGAGGGGGTTCAGGGTTGTGAGGAAACAGAACGCATGCTGCTCTGCAGCTGGAACCTTAGGGACCTTCTGTTCTGGCTCTACGGAAACGAACTGAAAATTCAGGGTTTGCTTTCATTCTGAAGACTGCAAAGGCACTGCCAGCCAGAACCAGCAGCAACACCATCACTCCCACTACTATCCCAGCCCTTGCTCCAGCAGAGCGTCCTGCAGAGAACATGGAGAAAGAGGGACTCATTTGGGAGAAACAGAGAAGAGCAGGTAATAATCAAGAAGGAAAGACTACAATAATAATATTAATAACAACAACATCAGAAATAATACATTTAGCAAATATCCAGAAGGACTTACAAAAAGTGCCTCCATAAAGGTTCATACAACAAGCAGAGCTGATGTCAAGTTAGCAGTCTGACTAAGTGTAGTAGCACATTAGTAGCAGGCACTGAAGTAACGTTGTAAACCTACAACATAATAGGAAGTGCCAGCGTAGGTGGGAGGAGACTGTGGATGCTAAGGCAGTAGGACTCTGAGATGGAGCCCTGGGGAACTCCTGCACTAAGTGTTAAGACAGTGGAACTGTGCTGATAACTTAGGAAAAGTACATCCCGTTGGAATTGCTGAGATACCGGTTTGAGGGCTAGAGTCACCATCAGGATCAACTGTATCCAACGCAGCAGAGAGGTCAAGACAAGATCAAGAAAGGGGACAGAGGGGCAGTTTTTCCAGATTTGCATGATTCTGTTATGGGGGTGGGGGGGGGCTATAGTGACATTCTTCTACTCTCAGGTAAGCCACTGCCATTTCCTAGGACATTTTCTGTGCCTAAATCCTGTCTTATAGCAGCAAACCAGCTTAAAGGCATCAGAGCATTTTCTCCAGCTTTATTTTATAAACAGAAAACCCAGTACAGTAATTTGTGGCCAGATAGAGGTGAAAACCTGCACTAAAGGCTGCAAGAGGCCATTTTTATACTTTCTGGAGTAAAGCAGTCCACAGGCCGATACATTTCAGTAAATTCCGCGGCGTTATGAAAATATACAAATTTTATGCAAATTCCATAAAAACTGTAGACTAATTAAAAGAGAATCAGTCTTATTTTCAATAATTGTAAGGCCTTAGTACACTGATAGTCTACAATCACTGTTTGATAAATGTTTTATTTAGCAATTTTGTGGAAAGACAGAAAAATTGACAAAGCTTTGACAAAGCTTATACTTTTGTGTCTCTTATGTGTATTGTGCTCAATGGGGACAATAAAACATGAGGCATTGTGAAAAAATACATTTTATTTTATATTAATATTATTATTATTTCCATTATTTTCCCAATGGATTACAGCAGCCATAACTGAGAGGAATAACAGAGTGGACCAGTAAGATGCTGAGCCCTGTATCTGCACAAACACAAAGAGCTGAAGAGGAGGACCGTACCTGAGACTCGCACAGAGACTGAGCCGATGGTCTTCTTAGTCTCAGGATCGGTCACCTTGTAGACTCCGGCATCCTCCCGTGTCACACTCCTCAGCAAAAGGGTGTATTCCTGGGCCAGAAGCTCACACCTCTGAGCACAACGCTCCCCATACCTGGCTGGGCCTTTATTTGCATCGAGCATCAGCACCTCATCTGAACCAAGGCCTGCACTGAATGTTACCCTCACTGGGTCTGCGGTATAGAGCGGTATGGAGAGCAAACCACCGGCCTTCACTGTGAGGTTCTGGGGTGGGTGGCCTGTGAGGGCAGGGAATTAATTTACATATTTACATATTTTACATTTACATGCATATTTACAGGGGATATGAACACATTATCAACAGCAGTCAGCTTGATCATGTAAAAAGGTAAAAATGATACAGGGCAAATTATGGCATCCAAAAATTACTGGTGTCACCTTTCATCAAATCTGCGGTATATCAAGCAATACTTCTGTAAATTATGAAACATTGTTACACTTGCCCTGATTAAAATTACCACATGAAAAAAATAAATAATACACACCAGACACACTTATACACCTGAGCTGCTCGGCTGCCCTACAGAACTAAAGATCTAAAGTGAATTTTACCTGTCACAACGAGACTGGCAGAATCTGGAGTCCCCCTCTCTTTCGGACTGTTGTAGAAGCACTGGTAGTCGCCTTCATCTGAAAACCGTGTCTGTCTGATGGTTAAAGACATGTTTCCATAGACGGCTTGTTCTGGGGAAACTGAAGCTCTGTTCTCGAACCTGGGCCCATATGTGGTGGTGTTCTTAAGGAGCTGGTAAACGTTCTCTCCATCTCTCTTCCAGAGGATATCCAGATCATCAGCACGCGCTTGTATATTAATTTTCCCCCCAAAACAAGGAAGACTGGCGGACATTCCCATCGCTACGGAAACATTTGATGGGACTGAGAGAGAGACAGAAAAAGAGAGGGAAAGAGAGAAACAGGCAGACAGAGATTTACAAAGCTTTCATGGCATACAGGAATTAACAGCTCAACCATGTTGCTTGGGGTAGATGAAGGCCCTGAGGCAGCATATGCTGTCTACTGCATACCATCCAAGGCTTGTGGGTTTTATACAGACTGGAATGGACTGCATTTATATAGCGCTTTTATCCAAAGCGCTTTACAATTGATGCCTCTCATTCGCCAGAGCAGTTAGGGGTTAGGTGTCTTGCTCGAGGACACTTTGACACGCCCAGGCCGGGGTTTGAACCGGCAACCCTCCGACTGCCAGACAATCGCTCTTACCTCCTGAGCCATATCGCCCCATGATCCTGTGTTGATGATCCTGTCCCCCCAAGAACAATCGTAAGAATAATAATATCCTTTGTCAAAAAACAGCTTTTAGGGCTAGCAAATCCACAAGCACTAAAAACATTCACTCAATCTGTCGGAAAAAAGGCAACATGCACTGACCTCTAATTTCTAGTTTCACATCTGAAAGAATGATCTCAGTCTTATTCTTGTACTGGCATTTGTAAATGCCGAGGTCACTGTACACCACAGGATTGAGGAGGAGGCTGTAGTTTCCCGGATCTTTTAAATGGAAGGATTCCACACGTCCCTTGAAGCCGTTCCCAGAGGAGAAGGATCCGTTGTAGAGGTGAGCTACGCACAGCCAGTCAGGATACCCATACTGCTGAAAGCACCACTCCACATCCCTGCTGGGGTCTCCACGGCAGGGGAGAGTGAGGGAACGGCCGATGTTCACAAACATGTGCACAGGGTAGACTGGAGATGCTACCAGCTGGGCTAGGGGAGGGAAGTTGGATGTTCAGTCAGCATAAAAGGGAGAAATATCACAGGGCTGGGCATTTCATGCATGAGAGGGAAATCTCACAGGGGTGGGCTTTTCATGCATAAGAGAGAAATCTCACAGGACTGGGCCATTCACGCATAAGAATGAATAATTTATAGTTTAAATCATTTAAATCTAAATTTATGTCCACCAATATGGCAGTGAAGCATGAAGTTTTTATTATAATTTTTTAAATTTTTTTTATACACACAGGCTTAATTGCACCCAGCCCTTTTGAATCTAAACCTCACTGATATAGAACCTTACCATCAGAGCGAAGTTGTCACAAAGTTTCTACAAGCACATTATGCCACAATCAAAGGAAATTCCAAAAGAGGTTAGAAAAAAGTTGTTGAAATACATCAGTCTGGTAAGCCACTATCACCACATGGGGAACACTTGGAACAGTGGTGAATCTTCCCATGAGTGGCCGGTCTGCCAAAATTTCTCCAAGGAAAACTCATCCAGGAAGTCTCAAAAGATCCCAGAAGAACATCCAAAGAACTCGCCTCAGCTTTGGTCAGTGTTCACGACTCCACAACAAGAAAGAGACTCAGTAAAAATGGAATTCATGGGAAAGTAGCAAGGTGGAAACCACTGCTAACCAAGAGAAATATCAATGCTTATCTCATATTTGCAAGAAAAAGAACCTGCATGGTCCCCAGGCCTTTTGGGATAGTGTTCTATGGTCAGATGAGTCAAATTGGAACTTTTTGGATGACACGGGTCCCATTATATCTGGGGTGAAGCAAATAGTTTTTTTTATTGAAGGTAGAGATTGAAGGTAAAAACTCACTTTCCCCATCAAATTCACTCCCACTCGGCACAATGACAGCACATCGTATAACTAGTCAAGTTAGGCTACTCGGCTAAATGCTACCTATTGCTAATAACATTAGGCCTTCTGCAAAGTGCGGTATGAATAAACAGACAAGCTGGGCAACTTATACATTATTACTAACATTGTAAATAGATTTATGTGGGTGAGGGTGACAAATTCAGTGTTTTTTCTAGTGGTAGGCTATGTGCGTACATAAAATAAATGAATCACTTTATGCATAATACATGTGCAGAGCACTCCAAAAAGCTGAAGTAGTTTATATTTAAAAACTAAGCGGAAACATACAGTGCATGGGAACCAAAAGTCTGAAGACACCCACAGTTATGCTATTATTCATCATTATTCATATAGCCTTACTTTTCCGCAGTATGTTTTAGTTAACAGCCCAGATATTTGGATATTGAGCCGTAGGAACACACACTGAATGAAACACAGTGTGACAACAAATAGAGAAACGCTTAGCTTATGGTGGATGAACAAGATATCTACGCAGCTTCCCATTTCATACACGAGTGTCGGATATGTGTTAAAACAATGTATTCTTACATTACATGGCATTATTCCTTCATAAATAATGAACACAACCAGAACTTGGTTTTGAACTCAGACTTTTGATCCCCACTGTCTCTTTGCTTTGATCTACTTGTGAAATTTAAGCAACCGTGCACTAAATCTGTATATTGATTGGGTAGCCTACACAGCTGGTGTGATGAGGTGTGCAAGATTAGATGGGCTTTTTTCCCAAACTTCGGATGACACTACATACGGAATTACAGATGCCATCTTGTGCATTGTGGAGGTCAGATTATTTTTCTGAAAGTTGTATCGAGTGTTGTCAGTGACCGCATTTAAATGCATTTGATTTTGGGGATTCATGTTACAGTAATGCTCTAGATCTTTCCGTGGCACAGCACCATGGCTGATTATAAGCAACAATCCTGAAGCCTACATAATTATAGCCAAATGATAGCAAAACTAAAAGGCACTAATCCTGTTACTCTGAGAAAACTAATAGCATTACCCATCACCTCTTTCCCCTTTCCTCCCCCTAATATCCCACATATACCCCATCCCCGCCCAGTTTCTCTGACCCTCTCAAACGACCTCTACCCATCTAGATTATATAATTTACAAAACATCAGCACATGCTCGACCGTTTCGTCCACTAAGCACTCATCACGTAACCTTGTTTCATGTCTACCAATCAATTTCAGTGATGAATTTAGTCCTGTATGCCCAAACCATAACCTACTCCACATAACCTCTCTCCTACAGTTCCAGCAGTAATATAGAGGAAATTAGGAAGGTGCAGCGGGGCGAGGTGACATATTTTCTCGGGAGCATTAAGCAGTGTGCGGACATCATCTTATCATGCGATGTATCCTCGCTCCAGAACCTGCAGAGACCTTTCTCAAGTCAATTCGCACCTTGGCCATTTTCTAGAGCTGGTTTTGAAATTTCACTTATCTACTTAACCTTAAACGACCTTTACTTTAAATCTTTTGAAACCAAACACTTTCATTAGTGCCAAATGCACGTGTGTAGCTTACTCCAGTGTTTCCTGTGGAATTGATCTCTTGGTGTGGTGGTAGGTGTCTGAAGGAGCAGCAGCCGTAACTCAGAGGAATGACAGAGTGGACCAATAAGATGCTGAGCCCTGCATCTGCACAAACACAAAGAGCTGAAGAGGAGGACCGTACCTGAGACTCGCACAGAGACAGAGCCGATGGTCTTCTTAGTCTCAGGATCGGTCACCTTGTAGACTCCGGCATCCTCCAGTGTCACACTCCAGAGTAAAAGGGTGTAGTTCTGGGCCAGAAGCTCACATCTCTGAGCACAACGCTCCCCATACCTTGCTGGGCCTTTATTTGCATCAAGCATCAGCACCTCATCTGAACCAAGGCCTGCACTGAATGTTACCCTCACTGGGTCTGCGGTATAGAGCGGTATGGAGAGCAAACCACCGGCCTTCACTGTGAGGGTCTGGGGTGGGTGGCCTGTGAGGGCAGGGAATTCATTTACATATTAACATATTTTACATTTACATGCATATTTACAGGGGGTATGAACACATTATCAACAGCAGTCAGCTTGATCATGTAAAAAGGTAAAAATGATACAGGGCAAATTATGGCATCCAAAAATTACTGGTGTCATCTTTCATCAAATCTGCGGTACATCAAGCAATACTTCTGTAAATTATGAAACATTGCTACACTTGCCCTGATTAAAATTACCACATGAAAAAATAAATAATACACACCAGACACACTTATACACTTGAGCTGCTCGACTCCCCTACAGAACTGAAGATCTAAAGTGAATTTTACCTGTCACAACGAGACTGGCAGAATCTGGATTCCCCCTCTCTTTCGGACTGTTGTAGAAGCACTGGTAGTCGCCTTCATCTGAAAACCGTGTCTGTCTGATGGTTAAAGACATGTTTCCATAGTAGGCTTGTTCTGGGGAAACTGAAGCTCTGTTCTTGAACCCGGGCCCATATGTGGTGGTGTTCTTAAGGAGCTGGTAAACGTTCTCTCCACCTCTCTTCCAGAGGATATCCAGATTATCAGCATGCGCTTGTATATTAATTTTCCCAAAACAAGGAAGACTGGCGGACATTCCCATCGCTACGGAAACATTTGATGGGACTGAGAGAGAGACAGAAAAAGAGAGAGGGAAAGAGAGAAACAGGCAGACAGAGATTTACAAAGTATTCCTGGCATACAGGAATTAACAGCTCAACCATGTTGCTTGGGGTAGATGAAGGCCCTGATGCAGCATATGCTGTCTACTGCATACCACCCAAGGCTTG
The DNA here is from genome assembly GCA_025169545.1 of Anguilla japonica. Taxonomy (NCBI): domain Eukaryota; kingdom Metazoa; phylum Chordata; class Actinopteri; order Anguilliformes; family Anguillidae; genus Anguilla; species Anguilla japonica. The sequence goes on along the minus strand of JANEZO010000045.1, from coordinate 21,543 downwards.
TGGGTTTTATACAGACTGGAATGATCCTGTCCCCCCAAAAACAATCGTAAGAATAATAATAGTAATATCCTTTGTCAAAAAACAGCTTTTATGGCTATCAAATCCACAAGCACTAAAAACATTCACTCAATCTGTCGGAAAAAAGGCAACATGCACTGACCTCTAATTTCTAGTTTCACATCTGAAAGAATGATCTCATCGCTGTAGTACTGGCATTTGTAAATGCCGAGGTCACTGTACACCACAGGACTGAGGAGGAGGCTGTAGTTTCCCGGATCTTTTAAGTGGAAGGATTCCACCCGTCCCTGGAAACCGTTCCCAGAGGAAAAGGATCCGGTGTGGAGGTCAGCCACGTCCAGCCAGTCAGGATACTCATACTGCTGAAAGCGCCACTTCACATCCCTGCTGGGGGCTCCACGGCAGGGGAGAGTGAGGGAACGGCCGATGCTCACAAACATGCGGACAGAGTAGACTGGAGATGCTACCAGCTGGGCTAGGGGATGGAAGTTGGATGTTCAGTCAGCATAAAAGGGAGAAATATCACAGGGCTGGGCTTTTCATGCATAAGAGGGAAATGTCACAGGGCTGGACTTTTCATGCATAAGAGAGAAATCTCACAGGACTGGGCCATTCACGCATTAGAATGAGTAATTTATAGTTTAAATCATTTAAATCTAAATTTTTGTCCACCAATATGGCAGTGAAGCATGAAGTTTTTATTTATTTATTTTTTATACACACACACACACACACAAGCATATACAATGCTGTAAAAAAGTGTTTGCCCCCTTCCTGATTTCTTTTATTACTGAATATGGGTCACACTGAATTGTTTCAGATTATTAGACAAAATGTAATATTAGACAAAGAAACTAAGAGTAAACACAAAACACACACACACACACACACACACACACACACACACACACACATATATATATATAGATAGATAAATAGATAGATTGATTATTTCATTCATTTAATAAAAAAAGTTATCAAACACCCATATCACCCATGTGGAACAGTAATTGCCCCCTAAGTTACTTAATCAAGAATTTAACCAAATTTAATAGATAATTAGATTCAGCGGACTGAACACAGCCAGGCTTAATTGCACCCAGCCCTTTTGAATCTAAACCTCACTGATATAGAACCTTACCTTACCTTTGTGAAGTTGTCACAAAGTTTCTACAAGAACATTATGCCATAATCAAAAGAAATTCCAAAAGAGGTTAGAAAAAAAGTTGTTGAAATACATCAGTCTGGTAAGCCACTATCACCAAATGGGGAATACTTGGAACACTGGTGAATCTTCCCATGAGTGGCCGGTCTGCCAAAATTTCTCCAAGGAAAACTCATCCAGGAAGTCACAAAAGATCCCAGAAAAGCATCCAAAGAACTCGCCTCAGCTTTGGTCAGTGTTCACGACTCCACAACAAGAAAGAGACTCAGTAAAAATGGAATTCATGAGAAAGCAGCAAGGTGGAAACCACTGCTAACCAAGAAAAATATCAATGCTTATCTCATATTTGCAAAAAAAAAGAACCTGCATGGTCCCCAGGCCTTTTGGGATAACGTTCTATGGTCAGATGAGTCAAATTGGAACTTTTTGGATGACACGGGTCCCATTATATCTCGGGTAAAGCAAAGAGTTTTTTTTTTTTTTTTTTTTTTGAAGGTAGAGATTGAAGGTAAAAACTCACTTTCCCCATCAACCTCACTCCTGCTCAGCACAATGACAGCACTTCGTATAGCCGAGTAGCCTAACTTGAGTAGTCAAGTTAGGCTACTCGGCTAAATTGCTGACAACATTAGGCCTTCTACAGGAAATCAGGAAGGGGCGGCGGGGCGAGGTGACATATTTTCTCGGGAGCATAAAGCAATGTGCGGACATCATCTTATCATGCGATGTATCCTCGCTCCAGAAATTGCAGAGACCCTTCTCAAGTCAATTCGCACCTTGGCCATTTTCTAGAGCCGGTTTTGAAATTTCACTTATCTACTTAACCTTAAACGACCTTTACTTTAAACCCTTTGAAACCAAACACTTTCATTTTCATTAGTGCCAAATGCACGCGTGTAGCTTACTCACCCAACAGGACGCAGAAACTTGCACATCTTATTTCCGGCTGGGAATGAGACATCTGATTAAACACTATTAGTAATAGTATTACGTGAAAATTCCTTAATTTAAACTCTCTCTAGTAGATCAGACGTCTTTTCTCCGCTGGCTAGCTTCGCATGTCTGGCTAATGTTAACTTCGATACGCAGTTCTTCATACTATTAGACTGCTGCTGCCTATCCCTGCCCAATCTAACTAAAAGGAATCATCTGCCCATCAAATGAGAACTCTGAAAAAATCACCGTTATAGCTAATTTTTTTAGCGTTCAAAGTTTTCGGTAGTTTTGTCATTGCGCATCAAAAAATGCACTGCTTTCCTATTCGCCATTTTGAAGGCGTGGTATTTCCAGGAGAAGGGTCTGTCTGCAGGCAGGGGACTTGTCAGGCCAAACTGAAATTTGGAAGGGGGAGGAAATTTGGCCTGACATTCCCCGTCATGCCAAATTTCTCCCCCCTATCCACTTCAGGGGTTACGTTTCCGGTTACGTGTTACGTTTTGCCGTTGCGTTGCGCCGCTTGTACTGATCTACAGTCTATGGCCTGATCTCTCTGTCAAAACGTGAACGGTAACTTTTGTTTGTATTTGCCATAGACTGATACAAAAATATTTTATTAGCTAGCTAGCCATCGCCTGTCTCTCTCTCTATAGCGAGATTCCCAGATCACCAGCTAGCTCGCAAGAGAAATGGATAGCTTGCTAGCTAGCTGGCGAGACAGTTTGAGATCGCTAGCTAGCTGGCTAGCTAGGAATGGAAGCTATTTCTATAAGAGAAGCTCTTCCAGCTAGCTTGCTAGTTAACTATATCGGGGTGTCTCGCTGGCTATCTATGTATGTTTCTTGCTAGATCGCATGCAGCACAGTCTATTTACAAGCCATAGCATGTATAAACTTGTGTATGTACAACCGCTGTCGTAGAAGAATGTCACCCCCTAACATGTTAAGCATAGTCTACAAGCCATCGAAACAGAAATTATTCGTCATTACAGCCTAGTACATGCAGTACTACTAGTTTTGTTTGATGACAGAGGAGACATTACATTTGCCACTGTAATGTGTTTTCCAATGTGTCGTGATTTTTGTTCCAACCATTAGTTTTAGTGTTCTGACAGGTCTGAACTACGCTGGTTCACTCTAATACTTGAGTACGGTGAAATCTTTAGCATACACTTGTTTCTTCGGCTGTAGCTGGTGCTTATGCATATCAGATAAAGACTGAGATGATTAAATAATTAAGAGCAGAAGCTGGGCGCAACCATGAAATGTGTCGGCACTGCACCCCTGCGTTAATATAACAGGCACCCCATCAGACGCATACGTAATGTAGGCTACAACGTTGTACGAAAACAAACTAAAGAAATAAAAACTGACGCACTGTTACTCTGTTTTATATGTTTTTTTAGTAATTAAATTTCATCATGCTGTTCATAACAACCTTCTATTAAAGGCAAAAATCATGCTTTCCCTAATGGACTGAAGCGGTAAGGGTAACAACCTATTAATGCATTTTTCTGGTTATTTGTTCCTTGTCGCAAGCGTGCTCACTTATTTTTTAAAACTTCAAGCACTCGTTACTGTTGCAGCAGTTGCGCTCGATCATTTCCCTCTACCGCGCATGAGATATATTGGTCCATTTGATACGTTAATGTTTTTAAGGAAAACACCGTGGTTCCTTACTTTTTTCAGTTTTCCATGATTTTCAAAAACTTTGACTGCTCCATTACTTTAGAAAAAGACAGACAAAACAGAAGAAGGGAAAATGATTGACAGAACAGTTATGAACATTAACAAAGTACACAGAAACAGTGCGAAAAAAAGAAAATTAAACAGCAGAATTAGAAGAGTCCACTTCTCTTTGTATGATGGTCCACCTTCCTGTTGAACTAGTCTCTTTCATTAAAATAAACAGGGATTTAAAAAGAGGTGTCAAATCAAGGTAACATCAGGGTCTGATTACAACAAATCAATAATTAAAATCTATCCTTGCCTCTCCTGGAGATGTGTGCCAGCGGAGAACTCCTCCGCCGCCTTCTGCAGGTTCATCTTCCCAAGAGCAGAAAGTGCACCGATGATAGCCTTGTATGGGAAAAGTAATTAAGGTCCTTATAGGTCTTGCACTTCATCCAGTCTGATTGCATCAGTGTGTGATATGAGTCTCACCTCTGGGAACAACACCTCTAGAATGAACAGTATATGATTCCTGATGACAACTGGAGAGGATATACTGTTCAGGACAGTCTCGAGGTACTTGAACAACCTGTCCTGCTGGGCGTCATTGTCAAGGTACACTGGGACTTTGTTTCGGCGACTTCCCTTGGAAACCCATCAGCCACTTGGAGGGTTCCTTGTCACTGATGATTGCCTGTGTTTGCAGAAAAAAAGGAACACAGTGACATGCCCATACCTCACAGAACATTTTCTGCACCATTGTTTCCCCACATACCAGTAGTCGTTCCTCGGTCCCGCGCTCCTTGACAATGAAGTCAACCAGTGCCTGCTCGGTGGCTGTCCGCTCAGCGATGGCCTGGATATGTGCTGGGACCTCCATGGTAGTTCCCTTGCCCACCCGGTACACCGGCTGAAGAATGCCCTGTAACAGACAACTCGCCTCATCTGTCCAGAAAGCAAACCTCTGGCTGTGGCTTTAATGAAAATGATGAAAAATGTTGGCACATTTTCCAGTCTCTGTAAATATTAAAGAAAAGCAATCAATCATGTATTTCTTGTAGTTTTCATACCCGTCTATCCAAAAGCGTTCCATAAGAAGGACACACCACCACCGCCGGATTGAATGCATGTCCAGCTACAGCAGATACAGCAAAAAGGATTACACTAGTTTCACATGGTAACATATATTTATGTCATTTTGATTCTGTAGACGTTCAAATACTGACCATACTGAAGTGGAATGGAGCATCCGTACACATGCAGAGGGCATACTGAAAAAATATATATATATATTTTCCTTTATATATTTCCTTCAATTTTGTTCTGGGCACATATCCAGTATTTACCTAAAACTCAACTTACCATGAGCATGAAAATGCCACAGTCATTCCTGGATGTCTGTACTGGGATATCCTGATAACACATTACACATGTAGTCATATTTTTAAACGTTATTACAAGACACTGCTATTATATAGAGAAGAAATTGTATTATACCTGCATGTCCCTTCCAGTCCTCTCACTCCAGCATCCGGGAATAATGCAGAGCAATGTTCCTGCAATAAATAAAATCAGTCCTGTCAAAAATAAAACTCACAGTGCCTACTATAAACTCAAACTTATGAACACGGTCAGTAACTGATCAAATGAGCAGGCCATGGGAACTTAGCAAAACATATGAACGACATCAATAGCAAATCTCAAAAGATATAGTGGGAACATGGCCAGAACAGGAACAAGGCCAGAACAAGAACATGGCCAGAACAGGAACAAGGCCAGAACAAGAACACGGTCAGAATAAGAGGTGGCCAGAATAGAGCCGTGGCCTGAATTATTTATTACGTAGGGACCTAAAGATGGCTCTGTACTCCGCATCACAAAAACCTGAAGGCCAGAGGGCAAACTGAGAGCCCAGCAAGAGAATCTCTCTCTTGGCTGGCTTCAACACCTATAATGGGTAATGCAGAAAGAAGCATAAATTATATAATTATTAACCAAGATTTCATAGCTTTCTGCAGTGATTTCAAATGTAATTTCTCTGCTTATTACTTAGACATAGAAGGAAGTGCTCTGGCCCATTGCAGTTTGTCCACGCTGGGAAGACTAGTGCATCCTTCAGGTGTGCATCCTTCTGTAGTGACAATTCATGAATTTCATATAATAAAAGTTTGGATTAGCGTAACTACTAATACTTAAGATTCATTGTACTCACCGGAAGGCCTGACAGAGGATTGTTGTCTTTGTGCTTCCATGTTGGTACGGCATGCATGTCAGCAATGAAGACATCTTTGCCCTGTAATGGTGTTGAATCCAAAGGCATTTGGAAATGTAAGGTTTACACAAATAAACTAATGACTAATAACTCAAAATGACTAAAAAAGCATACTGTCTCTGCTGTGCTGCATTGAGAAAGAAATCATACATGTCTCTGAGCAGCCTCCCGGACAAGCCTCAGGCAAGTGTTCCCAATCTGAAAACAACAGCAGAAAACATACAGGTGCTTAAATTGTTACAAGTCTGATGTGTTTTTTTTTATTTATTCGTGCCTAACAAACAACTTTTACAATACTCACAGTGGAGTCCATGTCTCTGGACAACCCAAGGGACCAGAAGTCTTCTCGAGTCAAACACATGCCTTCCTCTTCGGCAATCAGTTCCAGTGCAGGACGCTCAGGATCCAGGACATACTCAAGCTTAAGACAACATAATTTTGTATGACTCTGCTGTAATCTGTCTAGGGTCATTTGTTACATCAAGAAATTAATGACATGTTTATCACTTGATGACTCAAATATCTAAACATATACTTCATTTTTGATTGAAACTATCTTACCAGTTGTTCTTGGTCAGGGTGCAGATCCTTTTCCCAGGCTTCTGTGGGGCTGGCGTAGGAATGGCCCACAAGACAGTGAACCTGAAATTGTGTTGATCATACAAATAGTTAGAAAACATGTATGCACATAAACAACCTATTTATTTCAAGTACATCCATTTACAGTACCTCCATTGCCTCCTCTGACTCAGAGCTGCACATTTCAGCATCTCCTGAAGGTGCAGACTCTGGAGTGGACTCAGTGGGCCAGCCAGGTCGTGTCCCTAAATGAGAGAGCAGGTATATTATGATGCGAAAGAAGATATCAACACTAAATAAAAGTTGCCTTAACCGGATTTAGTTGACATACTCTGGCGCAGAGGTTTCACTGACGCACAAGGTGTCTTTATGTGCAGCAGCTTTCCATCCAGGGTCTCCAGCTGCACCAAGTTGTTGGGCAGTACTTCTGTAACCCTAGAAAATGAGATGGAGTCTGCTATTGCTCAATGCCTAATCTGATATGAGGTCAAGTCACAATCATTTAACACTTGACCAATAACATTGTACGGTCAGAATTAAATATCGCGTTCAACAAGGTGAGTAGAATCAAATAGAATTAGATGTATGTATGCATGCCTAAATGTGGCTTGGCTCCAATTTGGGTCCATGGTACGCCCAGGCCTCCCCTTCTTCCTCTCATCCTTCTTGAGGACCTCCATACCAGGGGTTATGATGAAGCGCTTGATTCCGCTCTTCATCCTCCGCCGGTAGGCCAGCTTCTGTCTCTCCTGGGCCCTCTCCACATCGCAGATCACCTGATTGATTGGAGATTTACCGGAAAATAATAAATAAAGATAAATTCACTAAGCAGCCAGAAGTAACCACTGAGTTATTTATGTATAATAGGATACAACATCATACATCAACATCCTATGTACCTTTCCGAAAGCCGTCTCATCTTGGCCACCCCTGAGCTGCACAAAGGCCTCCACCGAATCTTCGTCTGGGTCAACAGAAGCTGTCGCCTCTGGACAGTCAGATGTTAGCTGAAATTACAGCATTTGGCAAACAGACAAAACAAAACACGTTCTTTAACTATTAAACTACGGCACGTTCTCACTGTGAAATATAAGGAACATGCCAACATTTTTGACAAACATGCTTTTTGATTGACTTACCCAGAGTTAGACTAGACGATCAATACCATTTTCACCTCTGTGCGTTCAGTACAAAGACAGCTTCTACAATTGTGCTAATTACTAAATAGACCATACAGAGATAAGTGAGATGCTTCCCCTTGCATTTCTGTATTCAGTGGCATTTAAATATGTATGAATATCAAAATACATTGATGAATTTCTTACAATTTAGATATATGCAATATATATTTAATATATGTTCCTTTCCAGTATTTCTAATTATAATTATATTATGAATATCATAAAAATATTATATATTTGTATTTCCCTTCCATCTGGGATAATATGGTATTAATGTGAGCTATTCTGGGAAACTGTCCTTAAATCACCCACCTCCATATATGGCACTAAATACAAAAAAAACTGCACATGACATTCCTTATGCACTGCCATTTCTTTTCTTTTCTTTTCTTTTTTGAGTTTGGCTTCAATAGCAGTACACACCCTGGATCCAGCATCTGGAAGTGATCTTACACCGCTCTCTCAGAGCTGGCTAAAACAAAGGCTTTCAGTGCTTTAGACTTAGTTATGGGCGGGTCTGCTCAGAAAGTCCACAGGGTCTGCAGCCAATCATAACATGTAATGCTCAATGTTCTGCTGAACCCCTTTTCTTCAAATGTCTACTATTAGCATCAGCTGGTCATTCCTTAGTTACCATGGCTTAGTTACCATGCCGTTTTCCCTGAATACAGCAAATAACACCCAAAATCCAATTAGCATTTTATGACTACCAGTGCGCTCCCTGTGATGCATGATATTGCAAAGCATTGTTTTCTCAAAAATCTATTCAGTAAACGGTCAGCAGCCCTAATCTTTGTTATGTTATGCAGATTTAAAAAAAAAAACTATTACCTTCGAACAGAACCAAATTCAGTCTGACTGAAACTGACCCTCAGCCATGATCAGCTTGCAGATCCCTAACAGGCTGCCAGTTCATAAAATAACAGCAGTTCCCCCAGCCTATAACACACCACCTGCCTCTGTCAGAAGAAATATATACAGGAGACAGCATATAGAGGCCGAGAACAGCAGAGAAGGGCCTTATATACAGGCACCAATAGCAGAATGCCAGGCCAAAGAGCGGTCTCACTATGTGGCAACCCCCAATACAACAACACCCAGGAGGTCCCAGGTCAACGTAACAGAAATATTTCTACCAGACACATACATTCTTGCTTGTGTTCTGCATTCAGAACATTCTCTCCCCTACCGCACCATCTGATTAAAAAAAAAAAAACTGGCCAGTAGGGATGGGCAAAAAAAACACACACATAAAAAACACACATCTTCCTAAGAAACTCCTCCCAAATAAATGTACCTAAACCTCAATAAAAATGGCAGAGACATAGGTTCTGCAGGTGGCACAGAGGTATAAATTGTATAAAAAAGGGGGAAGACACACATATTGCAAATACAACAGATACAAGCAAATTCATATCCCCCCCCCAGCCGACGGACGGAAATGGGATAAACCCCATCCTGGAGTGTCAGGATCTGTACAGTACTAGTAACATAAACATATTTACAACAATTAGTACCATCAACAATTGATTTTCCACAAGATTCCAACTGTTTTTCTAAAAAAAATCTGTCCAATTTGGGTTAGGAATTAGTGAAATCAATACTCCAATAAAAATATCTACATTCGTGAAGTATTTGCTTCTACCTTGAACACAGTTTATATTTAACTGGGGGATGGGTAGCTTTCAGAAAAGTCCTAAAATAATAATAATCAGTTTACTTTTGGTGCAAGATTATTTCCCGGATGAATACTCTGGCATAATGTCAGCTCTTGGAAAACTGGAGCCATCACATGCCCACTGTAGCCTCATCTTCCTGTTCATAGCTGAAAAGAATGGAACCTGGTATGGTCTTCTGCTGCTGTAGCTCTTCTGCTTCAAGGCTCAACACAAGGTGTGTATTCAGAAATGCCCTCCTGCGCACCAGCGTTATGGACAGCTGTCATTTGAGCGTTTGTGGCCCTTCTGTTAATCTGACCGAGTCTGTCCATTCTCCCGACTTCTCTAATTACCAAAGTATTTTTCGCCCATAGAACGACCGCTCGTGTTTTTTTGTTTATCGCGCCATTCTCTGTAAACTCTAGTTTAGAATGCAGTGCATGAAATCCCACGGATTTTACTCATTTACTCAGAAAACATTTAGCCTAGCACTATGAAACAGCTTTGAAATGTCAGTAGTCATTACCTGTTTCAATTACATTCATAACTTAATCAAGTCCGATACAATTTAAACTGAAGCACAAGTAGCCCAATGTTGCAATCATATGACCTGGATGGTGTAACAGAGGGACACACTCATTGCAACAGTAAATTAAAATGTTCTATAATGGAGAATTTTGTCTGCAATTAATAATGTTAGTCCAGGAAACACATTTCCAGTGGTAATGTGAGACCAGCCACATTTTCAGATAATGAAGCATGGTGCTTTATTTAAGAAAAAAGGCACAAACAGTGATGCATAAGCAGCTTCCTAACTTACCGTGAAGTCAGTTGTGGTGGCATCCAAATCAAGGAGGAAAGCTGCTTTTGTTCGTTTCTTAACACCCAAGTAAGCTTTTTCAAAGCAAATAGCCTACCATACAGACCAGTCTGGTGGGTTCTTATTATAAATGCATGTGACCAGGTGGCTATTTCTTTTCCATTAATCGTTTGGAGCATCCAGAGGATGATGCTTTGTCAATGCAGCAAGCAAATTAGCAGTACACATTTAACGTTAAACACTGAACTTTAAAAGTCAAACATGCTGATGAGTAAGATTAATTAATTAAAGAAATTTTAAAGGCATACTATGCAGGATTTTTTAGCCTTGCTGTGGTCCTGTTTACAATTAAAGTAGTATTCTATCAGTAAATTTCTCACACATTGCCAGATATGCCTTAGCATTGTTATTTTTGAAATATTTCCAAGGTAAAAATCCTGCATTGTATGCCTTTAAACACCATTTTAAATGCCCAGGGTCTCCCCAAAAGAACACTATATGTAGATGGTTTTCAACACCATCTAGTGTCCCTTAATCTGAAGCCCTCTCCGTGATCTCCCTGGGTACAAATCCTCTTTTTCTTTAGATGAGTCTGTAAACACAATACTGAAAAAGTGTGTTGTTTGTTATAGCAACTCAGAGTCGGCATAACTGTAACAGCTGCATGCAGATGGGGACATCATTTAAAACCAACTCAGAAAACAATACTAAATTTTATAAAAAAATATTTCCTTGGAGGGTTCTCGAATTGCTCCGTTCTTTTCGCACTCGGTACTGTGAAGAACCACCTCGTAGGTCTGACAGATGAAATCACGCGACAACCGAGTGAAGGAATAGCAAGAATGTATTACACAAAAACAAACAGTTACAAACAAAGAACTGGCTGGAAATGCGAAAATGTGCAGCGCAGTGAGTTGTCAAATTGACAAGCTGGCAAGCTACTATGCTGGTGAGTCAAAAAAAAAAAAAGGCAAGCTGGTGAAAATGAAAAGAGAGCTCGAGCTGGTAGAACTCGCAGCCTTTTTAAAAAGCATGATCCCAGCTGACCACGGTTAAGCAATCCGCGGCCCCGCCTCCCAGCTGGAAGCAATCCCCACTGGAAGCAATCCAAAACTCCAAACTTTTCCATTACTCTTGACGGTTTCCCCATCCCACTTTCCACTCATGTGAAGAGCCTCTCTCATTTGAACCTCATGTAAAACACATCACCAGATCTGCCTTTTTCCATCTCCGAAACATATCGAAACTCAGGCCCACCCTGTCTTACTCGACAACAGAAACTCTAATCCATGCCTTTGTAACATCTTGGCTGGATTATTGTAACTCTGTTCTCACTGGCATCCTTTTTAAACTGTTTTTAATATCATGTATCTGTAGTGTCTTGTCATTCTTCTATCCATTTTAATACCATGTAAGGTGACCTTGAGTGTTCAGAAAGGCGCCTGATAAATAAAATGTATTATTATTATTATTGTTATTATTATTATTATTATTATTATTATTATTATTATTATTATTATTATTACTATTACTATTATTATTATTATTATTATTATTAAAGGTGATCGCTGGCTTCCACGAATGGCGTCAAGAGATTACCTGCTCAAATGAATATAAGAAAAAAGGTGAAAAAACACAGGGCGGGTGCCAGGCGTGACAGTACAGAGTAAAATGTCCAGTGTTAATTCAACTCTAACAGGTGATAATATTTGGTCCCCATTGGGGGACTTTAATAATCATTAATAATTCAATTAACACTGGATATTTTACTGTGTAGAGGACTGAATTGCATGTTTACAAACCATATCTACTTTTTGTACAGCAGTGCACAAAAAGTTATTGACCGTGTTACATTTACGATGACAGTTACATTTTACAGACAGTTTACAGTCCCCTACACATACACTCTACTTGATAGAGGAGACTTAACACTGTGCGGGATGCAGAACGTGCATGGCTCAATCCCGTCACGATTTGCGGGTCTCCATTTTGTTTGTGGTTGCCATGGACATGGAAAGCTTGTAGCCTAGTCCACAATACTGCTTCAGACAGAAAATGACTGGCAGGGGCTAAATCTGTCATGTCAGGAAATACGCTGAGTGATTTGTGGATGTCGACATTACAGGTAGAAACCAACTGACATAACAGACAACTGAACTCTTGGGAATGGCAATGTGGTGTGGGGATGGCTGGTTTAAGCAGCCACACCTGCCCTGGGTCAAGCTACTTAGACCTGGCTAATTAGATAATTGGTTAGGAATTAGATAATTGGCCAGGCTAATTGGACCCGGGAACAGGGGTGGCTGCACCTGTGCGTAGTGAGGCAATTAGTGCGCACAGGTTAAATCTGCCATCCCCACCCACACAAAGGAGAGCCTCTCTGTCATGACAGTGTTAACATCTGCTCTTTGGCTGTACCATCTTGCCACCCTTGTAAATAAATGTAGACTGTTTGAACATCATCTCCCTGTGTCTCTGTGCTGGAGGGCTCCTTGGAAAGCCACTTCGGAGGCCTGTGGCAGGCTTGTTTGCCACAGGCAAGTTTACCCGTCATATACTGCAATGAATAATGTTCTTGCCACCTGTTAATGTGACATTTAAAATACCTCTGTACTTAGGCAGAGGGCAATGTTTATTAAACTACAATATTGTCTGTAGCCTACTGAATGCATCAATATGCTATTCTTTTTTTCCTGTAACCACATAGTGTATGGGTTGTGTTTTAAGTAAATGCTAAAGATTGCAATATTAGTAGGCCTTATTTGATTCAGATTTTGGCTGACCACACACATGACTATATATAACATTTCAGAAATTAAAGGCAACATTAAAAATTTTGAACACCTCAAGTATAAGCATATTTTTAAATTAAACCTATAACAGTGTAGGTTTGTATGTGTAAACTAGGGAGTCATTCATGACATGGGTGGGGAATCATGACATTGATTGAAACAGGTTTGATGGGCTTCAACTCTGGTGCTTCAGTCTTCACCTTGTCAAACCTCTGGCAGGCAATACATGCACTGACCTTAAAGCACAATGTAAAATGCATTTTATGTGACCTTGTAAAAGTCTGGCTATATTCTATCTGTAATATAATTTAAAAAACTGATTGCCTACCCAGTCAAGAGTGTCCTGTGTAATGCCACGCCAGTAGAAGCGTTGCCTGATTTTCTCCTGCATCCGCCTCACTGCAAAATGACAGGCATGGGCCTCAATGAGCACCAACGGCTACAGCAGCTGCTTTAGAATATCATTGCGTCACCCGGACCTTTTCTGCAGCCCGGACATAAATTGGCGTGACAGCAACTGCTTAATTTTGTAGTGGACGGGAAGATCAGGGTAGGATACAGGTCTGGTCAGGACATTCAAATTCAAATTCAAAATGCTTTATTGGCATGAAATACATTTGTAGATATTGCCAAAGTGTACACACAGAAATAGGAATAGGAACACAAACAACATGAAATACAAACAACATTGTGGTAATAACAATGCAAACAACAGTGTGGTAATGGCCTTCATCAATCTCAACACTTAAAATTATTTAGAGGGAATTGACCCTTGGCACTTATGAATTCAAATGTCTCTATTTGACTTCGTTGGTGGATCATTCCATCAGCATGAGAGAGGAAACACAAACACACATATACAAAAATAAAAGCTTTAATGACTAAAAATTGTTATTGACAATTGTTATTAAGTTAACCAGTTTGGTTGTAATATGGGATAGGATACTGGTACAGTATAGCACAATACAATTCCGTACATATAATGTACTATGTAGTGACGAGTCAGATGTTACAGTGTTAGGATTATAGTTCATAAGTGAAACGCTCTCTCAACAAGGTTGCTGGCTACGCTACACAGAAACTCACTATGAACTATCAATCAATCAATCAAACTTTATTTATATAGCACCTTTCAGACAAATCAAATTGCAATTCAAAGTGTTTTACAAGCGATTGACAAAACATAACATGTTAAAATGGATTTACAGACTAAAGGTGGGTAGTTAAGATAATAAAAATACATAAAATACAATACAAACAATAGAAATAACAAGAAATAAAATTACAAAATATTACACAAAGTAAATTTTATGAAAAAATATTGAAATGTTAATAAAATAAAATAAAATTAAATGCATGATCAACAGTAAAGTGTTGATAAAACAAAATAGAATAAAATAAATGATGATGATAATAAATAGACCATAAAAAGACCATAAAATTGGCCGTTCTCCTAGCAGGATTTGCATTTTTTTCTCTTTTTTCCTTTATAATTAGAGAAAATTTGCTGAAGTAATGTGTCCTAATTTCTGAATATTTTTCACAATGTAGGAGAAAGCGCATCTCTGTTTCCACCTCTCCTGTCTTACAGTGACCACATGTACGTTGTTATTTTGGTAACCATGTATTCCGGTGTCTGCCTTTTTCAATTGCAAGTGTGTGGTCACTCAGCCTGTACTTGGTCAGGATCTGCCTCTGCTTTGTATCTCTGACAGAGAAGAGATACTCAGCAAATTTGTTGTCTCTTTTTAGGGTCCGATAGCAATCTAGTTTGTTTTGTGTTTTGGTTACATATTCCAAAGAAGAGATTTTGATCTGTTTCATTACTTGGTTTACTTTGATTTGTTGGTAAGCAGTGCTGGTATGAAGCTGGTCTGTGATTTGTGTTAGTTGGGTTAATGGGTTAGTCAGCTTCATTACCAGCTGACTGAGGGGACTCTTTTCATGACTGAGCTCTTAGCTATATAGGGTTAAACCCCAACAGAGAGGAAGACTGGAAAGAGGGAGGAGAAAGAGATCCCCGAGACCCAGCTGAGGCAGCATGCGCTAAGTTCAAAGCTGGAAAATGCAGCTTTAGACAGGCCAGCTCGATCGGCGACACCGGTCTCCCAACACGAGCCCGTCAGCACACATGGTTCCAAAGCAGTGCGAACACTCTTAAGTCCAACGGTACAGCGATCCAGGGTTATTCGGCGGGGACACCGAGGCTAGGGTAGCTTCCTAAAAATCAACGTGAGCCCCGGCTCGGGTACGGAGGAAAAAGGAAAAATCTGAACAAGATAAAAAGAAGAGACGCGGCCTCGGTGGTCATTGGCTTAAAAAGCTGGTCGGGACAGAGCAGGCTGAGCTGTCATTGGCTGTTTGGAGGGCACATCTTCCTATCACGTCCGCCTCTCCCATTGTGGGGCGGGTAGTTGGATAATTATTTAGCAATGCAAGAAAGGTGGATATACTTTGTACCCCAACCTTCGTTGTGAGTATTAAAATATACCCATACCAAACACTACCTTCAAACGCAGACTAAAGACTCATCGCTTCAGGCTGCACCTCTCCCCATCCCTCCCTAGCCTATAGTTTAGCTCAATGTACCTAGTTAGGCTAATACGATCACGTTAGTTTTTATTTGGCAGGATTGTTTGTCTGATTCTGATTAGGAAAATGTGATTTCAGTGCTAGTTTGTACTTGGCAGGATTGTTTGTTTGCTGAACAGGTTACTCTACAGGGTTGGAGTCCTGATCTATGTGGTCACTTCTGGCACTACGATCTTTACTTCACTCTAGTGTGTTTCTTTTGCACCTCTGCACCTTGAACTAATGCACTTGTTATACGTCGCTCTGGATAAGAGCGTCTGCTAAATGTCTGTAATGTAATGTAATGATTACTTTTGGTTCAGGTTACAAGAAGATGAAGAATTTTTTCATTTTTAAGACCTGCAGGCCTGTTGGATATTGTAATTGTATTTGCTAATTATTCAATTAGACTTTCCTCCATTCGCTGGTGTGAATGGAGCGGCCTTGAAATACTGAGGGTGCCCGCTAGTCGCCGGTGGTGCTGTATAGGGATACGCAGCAGTTATCTAGGAGCCGAGTTGGCACAGCCCAAAGCTATCACACCATGGGGTTCACACTGCGAGCGTGGTTAACAGTGAATGAACATTCGTTACTATGCCTCCTCTGCGTGCAAGGAGGTTGTTAATCCCCCCAGTGTCATCTATACCTTTGATCTTAGAATTATGAGTATCTGGCATGAGGGGTCTGGCGACCCTGAAGGGAAGTGGAAGACAGTGTTGGAATGTTGAAAGTAACAGACAGACTCATTTGGGAGCTTATGCAGAAATAAAGAATGTGAGCCCTCAGAGAGAGGACTGCAGAGAAACAACTTACAACTGCCCTACAGGACACAGAGAGAGGGGGTTCAGGGCTGTGAGGAAACAGAATGCAGGCTGATCTGCTCAGGGCCCCTTACATCTGCACTGGCTGCTTGGGGAAGGTTTGCTCTCATTCTGAACCTCCGGACTGCAAAGATACTGCCAGCCAGAACCAGCTGCAACCCCATCACTCCCACCACTATCCCAACCACTTCTCCAACAGACTGTCCTGCAGAGAACATGGAGAAAGAGGGACTCATTTGGGAGAAATAGAGAAGAGCAGGTAATAATCAAGAAGGAAAGACTACAATAATAATATGAATAACAACAACAATGATAATAACAACAACATCAATAATAATACATTTAGCAAACATCCAGAGGCACTTACAAAAAGTGCCTCCATAAAGGTTTATACAACAAGCAGAGCTGATGTCAAGTTAGCAGTCTGACTAAGTGTAGTAGCACATTAGTAGTAGGCACTGAAGTAACGTTGTAAACCTACAACATAATAGGAAATGCCAGCGTAGGTGGGAGGAGACTGGGGATGCTAAGGCAGTAGGACTCTGAGATGGAGCCCTGGGGAACTCCTGCACTAAGTGTTAAGACAGTGGGACTGTGCTGATAAGTTAGGAAAAGTACATCCCGTTGGAATTGCTGAGATACCGGTTTGAGGGCCAGAGTCACCATCAGGATCAACTGTATCAAACGCAGCAGAGAGGTCAAGACAAGATCAAGAAAGGGGACAGGGGGGCAGTTTTTGCAGATTTGCATGATTCTGTTATGGGGGTGGGGCTATAGTGACATTCTTCTACTCTCAGGTAAGCCACTGCCATTTCCTAGGACATTTTTTGAGCCTAAATCCTGTCTTACAGCAGCAAATCAGCTTAAAGGCATCAGAGCATTTTCTCCAGCTTTATTTTACAGACAGAAAACCCAGTACAGTAATTTGCAGCCAGATAGAGGTGAAAACCTGCACTAAAGGCTGCAACAGGCCATTTTTATACTTTCTGGAGTAAAGCAGTCCACAGGCCGATATATTTCAGTAAATTCAGTGGCATTATGAAAATATACAAATTTTATGCAAATTCCATAAAAACTGTAGACTAATTAAAAGAGAATCAGTCTTATTTTCAATAATTGTCAGGCCTTAGTACACTGATATTCTACAATCATTGTTTGATAAATGTTTTATTTAGCAAATTTGTGGAAAGACAGAAAAATTGACAAAGCTAGGCTACATCTTAGAAACCATAGCCTAAGATTGCAAAAGCCTAAAACCTATACTTTTGTGTCTCTTATTTGTGCTCAAGGGGACAATAAAACAAGAGGCATTGTGAAAAAATAATTTTTATTTTATATTAATATTATTATTATTTCCATTATTTTCCCAATGGATTACAGCAGCCATAACTCAGAGGAATAACAGAGTGGACCAGTAAGATGCTGAGCCCTGCATCTGCACAAACACAAAGAGCTGAAGAGGAGGACCGTACCTGAGACTCGCACAGAGACAGAGCCGATGGTCTTCTTAGTCTCAGAATCGGTCACCTTGTAGACTCCGGCATCCTCCAGTGTCACACTCCTCAGCAAAAGGGTGTAGTGCTGGGCCAGAAGCTCACATCTCTGAGCACAACGCTCCCCATACCTGGCTGGGCCTTTATTTGCATTGAGCATCAGCACCTCATCTGAACCACGGCCTGCACTGAATGTTACCCTCACTGGGTCTGCGGTATAGAGCGGTATGGAGAGCAAACCACCGGCCATCACTGTGAGGGTCTGGGGTAGGTGGCCTGTGAGGGCAGGGAATTCATTTACATGTTTACATATTTTACATTTACATGCATATTTACAGGGGATATGAACACATTATCAACAGCAGTCAGCTTGATCATGTAAAAAGGTAAAAATGATACAGGGCAAATTATGGCATCCAAAAATTACTGGTGTCATCTTTCATCAAATCTGCGGTACATCAAGCAATACTTCTGTAAATTATGAAACATTGTTACACTTGCCCTGATTAAAATTACCACATGAAAAAATAAATAATACACACCAGACACACTTATACACCTGAGCTGCTCGGCTGCCCTACAGAACTGAAGATCTAAAGTGAATTTTACCTGTCACAACGAGACTGGCAGAAGCTGGATTCCCCCTCACTTTCCAACTGTTGTAGAAGCACTGGTAGTCGCCTTCATCTGAAAACCGTGTCTGTCTGATGGTTAAAGACATGTTTCCATAGAGGGCTTGTTCTGGGGAAACTGAAGCTCTGTTCTCGAACCCGGGCCCATATGTGATGGTGTTCTTAAGGAGCTGGTAGACGTTCTCTCCACCTCTCTTCCAGAGGATATCCAGATTATCAGCACGTGCTTGTATATTAATTCTCCCAAAACAAGGAAGACTGGCGGACATTCCCATCGCTACGGAAACATCTGGTGGGACTGAGAGAGAGACAGAAAAAGAGAGAGGGAAAGAGAGAAACAGGCAGACAGAGATTTACAAAGCATTCCTGGCATACAGGAATTAACAGCTCACCCATGTTGCTTGGGGTAGATGAAGGCCCTGAGGCAGCATATGCTGTCTACTGCATACCACCCAAGGCTTGTGGGTTTCATATAGACTGGAATGATCCTGTCCCCCCAAAAACAATCGTAAGAATAATAATAGTAATATCCTTTGTCAAAAAACAGCTTTTAGGGCTATCAAATCCACAAGCACTAAAAACATTCACTCAATCTGTCGGAAAAATGGCAACATGCACTGACCTCCAATTTCTAGTTTCACATCTGAAAGAATGATCTCATCATCGTAGTACTGGCATCTGTAAATGCCGAGGTCACTGTACACCACAGGACTGAGGAGGAGGCTGTAGTTTCCCGGATCTTTTAAGTGGAAGGATTCCACCCGTCCCTGGAAGCCGTTCCCAGAAGAAAAGGATCCGGTGTAGAGTTTGGCCACAAGCAGCCAGTCAGGATACCCATACGGCTGAAACCACCACTTCACATCCCTGCTGGGGGCTCCACGGCAGGGGAGAGTGAGGGAACGGCCGATGTTCACAAACATGATGTCAGAGTAGACTGGAGATGCTGCCAGCAGGGCTAGGGGAGGGAAGCTGGATGTTCATTCAGCTTAAGAGGGAGAAATATCACAGGGCTGGGCTTTTCATGCATTAGAGGGAAATCTCACAGGGCTGGACTTTTCATGCATAAGAGAGAAATCTCACAGGACTGGGCCATTCATGCATAAGAATGAATAATTTACAGTTTAAATCATTTAAATCTAAATTTTTGTTCACCAATATGGCAGTGAAGCATGAAGTTTTTATTTATTTATTTTTTATATACACACACACAAGCATATACAATGCTGTAAAAAAGTGTTTGCCCCCTTCCTGATTTCTTTTATTAGTGAATATTTGTCACACTGAATGGTTTCAGATTATTAGACAAAATGTAATATTAGACAAAGAAACTAAGAGAAAATACAAAACACATTATATATATATATATAATTAATTTTATTAATTTAATAAAAAAAGTTATCAAACACCCATATCACCCATGTGAAACAATAATTTCCCCCTAAGTTACTTAATTAAGAATTTAACCAAATTTAATGGATAATTAGATTCAGCGGACTGAACACAGCCAGGCTTAATTGCACCCAGTCCTTTTGAATCTAAACCTCACTGATATAGAACCTTACCACCAGAGTGAAGTTGTCACAAAGTTTCTACAAGCACATTATGCCATAATCAAAGGAAATTCCAAAAGAGGTTAGAAAAAAGTTGTTGAAATACATCAGTCTGGTAAGCCACTATCACCACATGGGGAACACTTGGAACAGTGGTGAATCTTCCCATGAGTGGCCGATCTGCCAAAATTTCTCCAAGGAAAACTCATCCAGGAAGTCACAAAAGATCCCAGAAGAACATCCAAAGAACTCGCCTCAGCTTTGGTCAGTGTTCACGATCCACAATAAGAAAGAGACTCAGTAAAAATGGAATTCATGGGAAAGCAGCAAGGTGGAAACCACTGCTAACCAAGAGAAACATCAATGCTTATCTCATATTTGCAACGAAAAGAACCTGCATGGACCCCAGGCCTTTTGGGATAATGTTCTATGGACAGATGAGTCAAATTGGAACTTTTTGGATGACACGGGTCCCATCATATCTGGGGTAAAGCAAATAGTTTTTATTTTTTGAAGGTAGAGATTGAAGGTAAAAACTTACTTTCCCCATCAAATTCACTCCCGCTCGGCACAATGACAGCACTTCGTATAACTAGTCAAGTTAGGCTACTCAGCTAAATGCTACCTATTGCTAATAACTTTAGGCCTTCTACAAAATGCGGTATGAATGAACAGACAAGCTGGGCAACTTATACGTTATTACTAACATTGTAAATAGATTTATGTGGGTGAGGGTGACAAATTCAGTGTTTTTTCTAGTGGTAGGCTATGTGCGTACATAAAATAAATGAATCACTTTATGCATAATACATGTGCAGAGCACTCCAAAAAGCTGAAGTAGTTTTTATTTAAAAACTAAGCGGCAACATACAGTGCATGGGGACCAAAAGTCTGAGGACACCCACAGTTATGCTATTATTCAGCATTATTCATATAGCCTTACTTTTCCGCAGTATGTTTTAGTTGTTAACAGCCCAGATATTTGGATATTGAGCCATAGTGACACACACTGAATGAAACACAGTGACAATAAATAGAGAAACACTTAGCTTATGGTGGATGAACAAGATATCTACGCGGCTTCCCATTTCATACACGAGTGTCGGATATGTGTTAAAACTATGTATTCTTACATTACACGGCATTATTCCTTCATAAATAATGAACACAACCAGAACTTGGTTTTGTCCTCAGACTTTTGATCCCCACTGTCTCTTTGCTTTGATCTACTTGTGAAATTTAAGCAACCCTGCACTAAATCTGTATATTGATTGGGTAGCCTACACAGCTGGTGTGATGAGGTGTGCAAGATTAGATGGGCTTTTTTCCCAAAACCTCGGATGACACTGCATACGGTATTATAGATGCCATCTTGTGCCTTGTGG